>NDXB01002284.1:43571-106293 GCA_002631895.1 Agapornis roseicollis | reverse complement strand
TGGTTAAGGGATATTTATTAAAAAAAAAAAAAAAAAAAAGAACAACCTGGAAGTTTAGGAATAAATGTAACATCTTTTTGGACTTCTGTTTTCAAACCCAACTTTTCCACAGACACCCACCTGAGTGCCAGAGTTCACAATTAGAACAGTGTTTGAAGTCAGAAACATCTCTTTGGAGAAAATGACGTCCAAGTTGCTGTTGCACTTGGGTATATGGCTTATAGCTTTAATTCTTCTTGTCCTCTGTTTTATTTTCCTTCTTTTCCCATTTAAGCAATTCTCCTGTTTTCCCTGTCCTTCTGCCACCCCTTCTCAGGCAAACTGTACTCATAAATGAACATCCCAAAGATCCTAATGTGAGCCCCTGCACTAAATCTTCCTTCAAAATTGCAGGACTCCTCCCACATCAAATGGTTACAGCTGAGGCTTCCATGTTCCATCCAGCTGTGCCCTAACATGGGCCAGCTGTACCAGAGACCCCTTTTCCTGCAAAGGCCCAGTAAATAGGAGAGGGGTTGGGAGATGAAGGAAATGTTTGTCACCTCTTCAGTATGTCCAGCCCAGCGCAGGCAACACTCAAAACCACAAGTATGAGGAACGACAGGTAAGCCAGCACCACTCCTGCCTCTAACACATCCCCTTACAAAACATCTGAAAGGTATTGCACAGCGCCAGCCAGCTCAAGCCTAGAGAGGAAACATCTTTCTCACAGGTCCCAAAGGAGTTGCTTTCTGTGCTGGGTCTGTGAGTAACAAAGAAAGAACAAGGAGAGAGAGAAATGAAAAAGCTGACAAAGTCCCCCCATCTCTCCCCCTGTCTTCACCTCATTTCCTTACCTCACGCACTGGCTTTCTCAGGTTTGGAAGAAAGGATCTTGCCATTGGTAAACAAAGGCACTGAGGTAGCTTGGTGATGTGCTGCCTTTCCCTTCAGCATAGCTTTGGCACAAGAAATACTCTTCACCTAACAAGGGGACAGGGAAAAACACCCAAGTGTTGCCTGCGCTGGGCTGGACAGACTGAAGAGGTGACAAACATTTCCTTCATCTCCCAACCCCTCTCCTGTTTACTGGGCCTTTGCAGGAAAAGGGGTCTCTGGTACAGCTGGCCCATGTTAGGGCACAGCTGGATGGAACCCATGGGGTGATGTCTGGTAGTGATGGGCCAGGAGGGAAACACCCAGCGTATGGTGTGAAAAGAGGCAGAATCATAGAATCATAGCATAGTTAGGGTTGGAAAGGACCTTAAAATCATCTAGTTCCAACCCCCCTGCCATAAGCAGGGACACCTCAGAAGAGTGACTGAAAGGAGCAGACTTGAAGCAGAAAGGCAGGAAACTCAGAAATCCTTGAGGCCACAGTTAATTTGCAGAGTGAAAACATATTGTAAAGAGGAAATATGTCTTTAGTCATAATTAAATACATAGTCATGTATATACCTAAAAGCATGTATTAACAATTTCCAAAACAAGACATAATATTCCCCATGCTTCCTGCTTTTGCTTGGCTTGGGTGACCCTACCATGTTGTTCCTTGTCTCCCTGAATCCCAGAGTAAGGTACTGGGGGCTGATGTATTTGGGGTATCACCTCCAGAAGAAAAGCTGTAGAGCTGGGGAAGTTGTGTGCCAGGCATCTGGACATGCTGAAAGCCAGGGCATGGGATGCTTGCCTGGAAAACTGGAATGTGTCCCTGCAGCATGGCACACAAGAAAGGTGCCATCACAGGTGAAACAGAATGTTCTTCTGTGCTCTCCTAACCAGCACTGGGGTCTCCAGTGACACCTTCCCCATCAGTAATGTCAACTCAAGCAGCTCCTGTGGCACCCCCAGGTCCTCTTCACCTTTCCCCTTATCCCACCTCCCATGTTCCCATACTGATCCTGACAGTTCTGAGCAATTGCGCAGTTAAATTAGACCCCATTCCCAGCCCCCATAGAACAGACTTTCAGGTAAATCACATCCACCTCCTTCCCTCCAAGCTAAAGCTTCCCACACAACTTTGCAAGTCCTCATGCCAACAGTTCCAAATGTTCCATTCCCCTGATTTCTAGCCGCCTCAAGGGGCCTTTGGACCAAACCACCTCTTCCAGGTTCCAGCTAAAATGTTGGAGTTAGTGACTCCATGCCTCTCATCTGCCAGCCTTCAGCCTGTGTCAGCAAACCAAGCATCCCTCCTTTATGTAGGAGGATTTTGCATTACGGCACTTTCCATACCAACTCCATAGCACCAGGCAGAGTTGATCAAGTGTACTGCAATGGACTTCCTACAGCATCCCACAGGAGCAGGGTGATTTCCAGCAGAAAATCAGCTATCTCCAAAGAATGTGATATACTAACCTGCCCATGTCACACCTTATACTTACCTTTCATTCCTCTGCCTCTCTAAAACTGGCTAGGTTCAGGCTATGCCAAATACAGTCTGAAAAACACTTCTGCTAGTATTTGTTCTATGATAAAGCAGTTTATTAACACCTCCAGAAAACCCATTTCAATCCCTGTTTCAGATTCTACTTGGCAGGTTCAAAAAGGTTGCTCACATACACCAGTTGGAAAACATTTAAACAGCCAAGATTTAGACTTGCCAGTACTCCTGGGAAGGAGTCAGAGCAGACCGGAAGGGCAGGAATTTTGTGGGAGTTGAGATAAGGTCACAAATGCCACCGCAGTTGTATTGAAAACTTTGAAATAGGAGAGGGAGACAGCTGAGGGCTCTAGGACAGGACCACAGCCTGTAGCTGCTGGCAGGATTTCACAGGGCTTGAAGAGTGAAAGAGTAGGGGGGAGAAAAAACAGTTGAGACAGAATCATTTCAGCACAGCTAATAGGAACTGCAAATGAAAGACAATGGGAACTAAAAGGAATGATTAGAGCCCCAATATTTTATTGGTGAGTTCAAATACTAGTTAAACAATATGTATTTGAAGCTTGACATCCAGTAGGTCTTGTATGCAAACCATGACAGCACCTCAGCAAATTCAAAGGGCTGAAGGAAAAGCCATTTGAGTGCTACAGGCTCCCAGGAGCAGGGCAGAGAGCAGTACGCAAGCAGGTTAGCTGGGAGGGAGAGGAGGGGGGTGGAGGAGAGTGAGGGCTATACAGCTCTAGACATCTGCTTTCCCTAGCTCCAATTAACCAGCTAATTTCCCCAGGCACTCTCTATAGAAACAAGCTTCTCCAGAGAGTGATTCACTGCACAATGTTACACTGCTGCTCCACAGCGCTCCCGTGAATTTATTCTTCATTCCTTAGAGGAATACTGCTCTCGCCACCGATGCAGAGTGCACCCAGGGAAATGTGGTGGCTAATTTTGATGCCTGTAGATGGGGAGTGTAAGTCCCTTTGCCCTCCCTCTCTAGCTACCTGTTGCGAATTAGTGTGTAAACAAGTGGTATTCACCCCATGTTTGCAGCTGAAGAGTTTGTCAAGAAACAGCTCCTCTTGTGCTGTCATACATAGCAGATAAATACACACACAGAAGATAACTAATTTCATTCCACTCCCAGATTGGAATGAAATGGGTGGAATGAAATGGGATTGGAGATTGGAGATTCCAATCCCATTTCACCACAAGCCCACTTTTTCCCCTTCATACAGCATCAGATCTACCCAGGCAACGTCCCTCACATTGATAAAGAAGTCCCTACGAATGCTTGGTGAGGTGTCCATTTGGGTAGGCAAGTGCATGAACTGCCTGCACAGATCTGCTGCCAAACCACATATTTCAATCCATTGAAGTCAATAGTTTTCACCGATATAAACAAAGGAGTAGCATTACATGAATTTCACATGCTGAATCCATTCACATATCAAGTTCCAATTGCTCCTAAATCTGAATGATTGGAGGAAATAACACAGAGTCTTCCTTCTCTGTTTATAAGTAACTGAACTGTAGTCAGCTTCTGAATGAACACTGTTTACCCAAAGGAAAACTTTCTTCCCCATCAATATTGACTGGCTGTAATTCTGCATCCATTCACAATATCTACGTGCCCTGATTTAAAATTGCCCAAGTAATAACATGAAAGAGAAATGGTGGTTCTATGTTTGAAAAGAACAACTGCACAGGCTGAAGTCTGCTGCTATATTAATATAGCACCAACAGATGTTGTAATTAGAAAGTAAAAGGCAAACAAAGGAACTATTAAGAGTTTCGTGCACTGTTTAGGCTTCTAAAACTAAAATGCTTCTTTAGTGATAATGTCTTCATATGTGACCTTGGGACTACTATAAAATGCCTCACAAGTGTCCTGGATCTTACTGGGGTAATTTTCTTCCTAGTAGCTGGTATGGGGCTGTGTTTTGGATTTGTGCTGGACATGTCCTTGATAACCCAGGGATGTTTTTGTTATTGCTGAGCAGCACGTACACACACTTGAGTCCCTTTCTGCTTCTCACACACGCCACCAAATGAGTGGGCTGGGGGTACACAAGGAATTGGGAGGGGACACAAACTGACCCAAGGGATATCCCAGACCATAAGATATCACACTCAGCAATAAAAGGTGCAGGAAAAGGAAGGAAGAGGTGGATGTTTGGGGTGATGGTGTTTTGTCTTCCCAAAGCCCTGCTCTTATGGAGATGGCCAAGCACCTGCTGACCATAGGAAGGGATGAATCAATCCCTTGTTTTGCTTTGCAGGCATACACACCTTTCGCTTTGCTTATTAGACTGTCTTCGTGCCAACCCACAAGTTTTCTCACATTTACCTTTCTGTTTATCTCCGCCATTCCACCAGGGGAGAGTGCAAATGGCTGTGTGGGGCTCAGTTGCCAGCTAGGCTTAAACCACAACATAACAGCATGGCTATATTTGCAAATCACTCCATTTTATATAGTCCTATTCTAATTTTATCACTATTTCTAAGTAATTTCACTGTTTCCAGGAGCACACTAGTTATTTTTTTCCTTGAAAGTTGGATGTATATTATTTTTTGCAGGCATCCACTCACATGCTGAATTAGATACAGAACACAAATGAAGGACAGTAATATGCTGCTTCCAGAAAAGTATTTAAACTCAGTAGAAAGCAGCCATGTGATGCATTAGTTTAATGTACTGTTCTCATTTCTGCTGGGAACCGATTTTTATGTTAGCACAGGGCACCACTAAAATTGAGTGAACTCAACATGGCATCTATCAAGAGACAGGGTATTTCTTCTGTTCTGGCTTGATTCTATTTGAAGGTAAATGATTTCCAGTGTAAAAAAAAACCCACCCAAACAAGAAAACACCAACAAAACCCCCTAAACAGGCACAACAACTAGAGCAAACACGTAGAACAATGCAGGGTATCTGGAAGAAAAGGTTGGGACTGTGGTGGCCCAAGTTCTGCAGATCAGGTAAAGAGGTGGAAAACTCACCAAGATCATCATTCTAGCTAATGTTTCTTTCTAGGTAATACTACTGAATGAGCTATACCTCACTGTAAGACATGTCAGGGAGGAGATGAAAACTCAGGAGGGAAAATAGTCTCTAGTGCTTGCAGTCCTCCAGTATCTGTTCTCAGGGACATTTCCAGCCAAGTCACAAGAAAGCTTGTTGCTGCGAGGTTCCTATCTGCCTGGAAGGACAGCAATGCATTGGAGCAAAGTAATGTCGCTTTGTGTTGGCGCAAACCAGAAGGCACAGGGTACAGCCCAGACTCTTCAGCACACCCAGAGAGCCTAGGAATCACAGCTAGGCAAAAAGAAAGTAATGAAACAGAAACAGCAACTGCCTCATGGCAACAGTGAGCTCTAGCCCTACAGCTTTCCCTTCTGCCATGTTCCTCCTTCCCTAAGAGCAGTCTCAGGAACAGATTCTCTCTGGCTGTTCACAGTGCTGTTGGATCTCCTCAGCAAGGTCAAGACACCGCAAAATTCGCCACTTCTCAGCAGCCAGCTCTTCCTTGGATACCTGGCCCAGCAGTTTTCTGGCAAAAAGGTTCTGATCCTGCATGAAAAGGCCCACAGCAGACCTCGGGGCTTGAGGGAAGTTCTCCAGGCAACCACTTGTGAAACAGAAGTTGATTTTCTTTTCACGTCTCATCCCTGGTCCCCTTTCTTCAATCCAAGTCAGAGGTCTAGTGTGGAGGAACAAAGAGTATTTATGAAGAAATAGAGTCAACAGTTCCAGTTCTAGTTGCAGAAAATGCCCTAATAAATGTACCATTTCAATTCCTGCATAATCAGGTAACATTTTCTGACCAACGTGCCTAGTCACTGCAGAGTTGAATACCAGGTAACAGTCTTTTAACTCTGCCACTGCTTCATGCCAGGACTTTCAGCACACCATCTGAGCTCTCTCTACAGCTTTGATGCCCCTCTGCACAAAGTGGAGCCAGCAATGTCTAGCCATCTCACAGGGCTGGGGGAAATTTAATCTGCTTGTCTGGGGACTTGGATTAAAAGTGCAGCTAAACATCCAAATATTTTGTGTGTGATTCAATCACAGCTAAATTCACAAGGCCCTCAGTGTCCAGTTAATCCTCTTGCAAGAATAAATTTAGGTGAACCAGCTGCTTCCATGCAAACTGAACACCACCCCTTTACAATGAGCTCAACAGATGGCAAGTTCACCCATGCACACACTAGCATCCATGCTCTCCAAGCTTTTCAAATACGTTTCTTTCTCTTCACTGGGAGCACCAAGTTGATCCTAGAGATTACACCACAAAATGTCAATTTTACCTGTTTCAGATACATTGTCTCTCAAGCAGGTCTTAATCAAGGTCCTGTCTCAAGTCAATGTGAGACACAGTCTCCAGGCCAAGCACTGGTAGTGTTGGCTATTGACTGGCATACCTCACAGATCCTTGCAATTTCCTCCCCAACTTCCTAGTTTAACTGAAGAGAGAGGAGCCACAGCACATGCTGCATCATTTCAGACACTTAAACTGCAAGTGCATACAGAGGCTTTGAGGAATGGTCCTCAACACAAGCCACAGCCACAATCCTCCCTTCCTGCTCTTGTCAACTGCCTAAAACATGCCATTACCTTTCTGCAGCTCATTCATCAGCACTTGCTGCTGCTTGTGTTTAGAGGATGCACATCATTTTTCTTATTTGGTTATTGATGGCCTTTCCACAGTCCTTTATGACCCATTTTAGTCTGCCACTCTCAAATTATGAGGGCATCAATAGCATGGAAGAATAAACTCTGTCTTCAAGTAGGGCCCATTAAATCCTCAATATCATTAGATCTAAAAAGAAAGTCCTTGTCAATCTATTCTGAATGCATTCTGGAGAGCACTCAGCTTAATGATTCAGCACCTCATCTTTTATGCTTTAGGATCCAGTTTTTATATTGACATCATTGTATCAATTATTCTTCACAAATTAAGCATGGCCAGATGAACCTGACTGGATAGAATAATACAACTGGAAGAAATAAAAGGCTAAATCACAGCTTGCAAAGTGCACAGGGAAAAATCCTCAGAGGATAATAAATGCAAAGACACCTTGTGTTTCAGGAAGTCTCAAGGCTACATGTCATTACAGGCCAGAAGGGTGCTTGAGGACCATATCACTTGGTGTTTTCTATGTCCTCATCCTCTTTCCCTGAGGTGCTGGTTGTTGACCTCAGTCAGAGACAGGCTGTTGAGCAAACTGGGTTTTGCTCCAACTCAACAGAGCTGGGTCTATGTTCTTATGATAACAGCTACAAAGGGTTCAGGCCACTGTTATTCAAAGCTGCTTTATCTCAGGTAGACAGGTATGAAAAAACTACTGGGCAGCCATAGACAATGATCTCCACCATGCAATAGTGGAGAGACCACGATATGATCCAAAACAGGCAGTGTCAATGCAGGGTCAGCTCCCTGGGGTGACCTAGTGCACACACACAGGAGTGATCAGGCCCAAGTTCCTTCTGCCCTAGCTTGGGGAAGCCACTGAACCAGAAGCACAATCATGCAGAGAGGGCAGAATTTAATCAAAGTGATTAAAATGACTGATGTGGATCAGTGGGCAGGAAAATGTTGTGTTTAGAAATAGATCTTCTGCAATCAGATTTTTAGTTATTTTCCCAAAGACAGGTCCATTTTACTTGATTGGTAACCAGAACTTATTAATTTTTTAATTAACAACAACTTCTACACTAAAATTAATCCCTCTTCTGCTATAAAAATACGCATGCTGCAAATCTCACATGATTTAAGCAACTTTGTAGCTTAAGAAACAGGTTTGTATTTTATGTCAGAAAACTGTGAAGGGCTGCAGCTTTTCAAAAAGTATCTTACAATTTTCATTAAAGATTTGTACAAAGTATTATGGGTGAAGTTAGTTTTTTAGAAATGTTACTTAGAAGCAGCAAATCCAGAATTTTTGGTAGCTGAATAAAGCCACATAAAATATGTTGGATAGTTAAAGACAACAAAGAAAGTTCAACCAAACAGTAACCACTTTTATACTAACTCCTTAAAAGCGAGCACTATCTGCTTTGAAGAAACCATCCTGACTTACTGTGGTTGTTCTGTCTTTCCAGATTGCTGACTGGTAGAGGTCTCCTAGCTATATTTTACTCAGTGATTGGAAAAGGCCTTCTGCGCTTCTGATTCTCTTGTTTGCTCAAATAATGAGTGGCTCTAGTTGGACTGTGCTAGCTCAATAAACCAAAATGAGGCAAGCAGCTTTGTACCTGCAGAAGAATTAAGCTGGTTTCAAGTTTGAAAGAATTCTGGGTCCACTCAGCTTGACGTTTTATGTAGCAACTTCTGCAGAAAGCAGTTATTACATGTTTTTTTATGGATGTTCAATTTGAAGCTATTTGATTAGACTTTGTAAGCTTAGATGTCAAAAATATCGTTTCAAATGCTTATTGTCAGATTATGTGTTCAGAAAATTTTTAAAAGAAATTAAGACATTTTCCTTTTCATGCTTTGAGAATGCCAATAATTTTTATTTACCATGCAATCAAAAGGAGGTACCTTACCTTGGATGGGAATTAGACAATTAGACCCTACCGCTAGTTAACATCAAAAGAGACATTGCCCATATCATTCTCTCTCCAGCTCGCACTGAAGATTCATTTCTGACATTTACTGAATCCAAGCTCTATAATCCTGGGACAGGAACTGCAGTCCCAAACCAGCCATGCTGTCAGTGGAGGTTTGGCTTTCCTTGGATTGCTCAATGTTTTATCACTGAGAGGCTGTCAGCTCAACTCTCTTGGAAACAGAACAGAGGCAGAGGTCATCTCTCAGATAGCTGGGTGTCAGGCGTTAACATGCACCTCCAAAATCCACCCGGAGACAGATGAGCAGCCAGCACGGGCTGTGCAGCAGAGGCAGACTATAGCCTTTGCACAAATCCCTGCTTAACAAGCAGAACACAGGCTCCTGCATTCTGCACCTGCAGTATTTTCCAAGGTAAAAAATAGGCTGAATTAACCTGATTTCTCCGGGTTAGTGCATTCGTGTCTTTCAAAAAAGGACAAGAGAGCTCTGAGGGAGGGTGCAGACCTGTCCCATCCTTCAGCACAATAAAGGCTGGGCAAATTAGAGCTGTAACACCACCACCATTACTGCTGGGCCATAACTTCATTTGATAGAGAGTGGGCCAAATTCTCTACTCCATTGACGTCAATGGGGGAAGGTCAGCAGGAAATATGGCCCTGCCACCGAACAGAATACAGGAACGCTATGTAACTTTCCAGCCAGCGTAAATTATCCCACAGGCATAAAGCTGACTGCCCCCGAGGTCATTAAAATGCTCATGGTGAGAAAACACACACTGACCCAATACCAACAGTAGCGGGTATCAGTGTAGAGTGGTGGAAAGCAAGAAAAGTAATGTAGAAATGGGTTTGTATCTAGCAAATATTTATGTCAGCTAAGGACTACTAGGAGACAGGACAGCCAGGGAAATGTTTAAACCACGCACTAGTTCCACCTGCTGGAATTAGTTCAAATCTCACTCTATAGATCTTTACAGCTACTTTAATTACTGGCAAATTGCTAGGAGGATAAACAGAGCCTTTATACAGAGTTCTGTCCTCTCAGAACTGCATTTTTAAAGGCATTGGAAACGATGTTTTCTTTAAAAAGAGAGGAAGATTGCTAAACCAAGATGCTAATCCCACAATAAACTGCAGTGGGCTTTGTAGGACTGGCTGATAAAATGCTTAATTAGACCCATGGTGAAAACAACAGTTCAGCTGAGCCCTGATTATTCATTCCCCACATAGCTGGTCCTTCAGGTTATTAATTTTTAACTAAAAACTTCCATAAAATTCCTAAAGAAGCAAGCATTAAGTTTGGTGGATTTTCTTTTTTGTTGTTTTGGTTGCTTGTTTTGGAGGTGGTTTTGTTGCTTTTGGGGGTTTGTTTTTTGGTTTGTTTTGAGGTTTTTGTTGTTTTAAGTGTTCTAGCAGTATATGTGCAATACAAAGGGCACTTTAGTACACAGACAGGCCAGAACATTTTCCCACATGGTCTTATTTTCCCTTGCTCTCCTTAGTCTTCTCGTATGCCTTTTGTCATATGCCTATGAAGAGATCATCTCTCTCAAAGGCACAGCATGCTATATGGAAAAACAGGAAAGCAGGAGTGAAAGGAAAGAAATAAACTGTTCCGTCACCATTCCTACCTCCTAGGAAATGTACAGACCTTAGGTAACTTCTCTATACATTTTCATGTCAGATGATTACCCTGTTGCACCCTGTTGCAGTAAACTGTCATCATAAGTAACTTCAGCCTATCTGAGGAACATGACTTTGCGGCAGATGGCCCAGAATGACAAAACCTGAGAGTTTCCAGTGAAACACTACACCACCAGACTTCAGACCAAGTTCAGTACTCAATCCACAGTATAAAACACTGGTGACTTACTTCATGGTCACACAGTACTTAAAAATACACTATTTTGTAGCATTAAAAATATACTATTTGATAACAAGGCTATTGTTATCATATAAAAGGAAGGTCAAACATTATTATAAACTGCAGCATCAAAAGAGTTTTCTGCAAGGAAGTCATAGTGCAATGGCTGGAAAAAATGACAAGTAATCCTGGCTGCTGGATTCTCACCCATGCAACAAAAGACAAAAAGAAGAAAAGCAAAAAGACAAGAAAGGGAAACAGATCATTGTCCTACTCAGAGGTATCAAGGAAACTTCAGTACCGCAGATCAAGTGTTAGTCAAAAACAAACTTTGCATGTTGGCATGTCAGTAGTTTATTATACCTCTGCTCAAAATGTCTAATTTTCTTTTAACTTCCAGCTAGTACTATCTACTAGCACAGCATTATAGTGCTATAAGTTAAGCATTATAAGCAATGCATCACCTTTTCAAACAGGTGGAGTTTTTCAGTGTTTAAAGAAAGATTAGTTTTGCAGCTAGAATGTCTGATGCCTAACTTGCAGGCTTGTTTGTCTTGTACACTTCTATGCTGACATCTACCCATTCCATTTCCACAAGAGGCAAAGAAGATGCAGATCTCCTGCAGATGACACCTGAGAAGCCTGGCTGCCATGCCCATTTACTTACTTCTTGTTTACTGTCTGCAAGTGAACAGTCATTCTGGAATAATTCTTATCCTTCTGCTTTTCTCTGGTGGCAGAAGTAACAGTGAGGTCTCCAAAGAGGTCAATCAGCCAAGTCAGTCGGGCAATTCCACTGAAAGCTGGGAATCCTGTTTTGTTTTCATCGAGGACACTACCTGGCAACACAGCAACAGAAAATCTTGGGAAATGGGAAAGAGAATAATGCCCTCTACATAGGAAAGGATGAAGAAACTGCAGTGTTACAGGCTTAGAGACCAGGGTGTAGAAAGGCCATGAGTGGATAGCCTGAGCAGGAAAGTCAACAAACACAGTCAACCTTGAAATCAGTTGGTAAGGTATGAGAGAAGGCTGCACAAATTACATATACAACAAACCTTTCAGGATATGTTGAAGACAAAAAGTTATATTCAACTATTGAATTCAACAAGGGAATAAAGTAGGGAGAAAACAATAGCTTGAAAGCCTCTCCCAGCTCTTCCAGGGCCAAACACCAGTTAGTGAAAACAAAGTCCCCACTAGAAATTGGGACGCTTCCTCAGAGCTCATTCTCTTCTTTGAGACAAATATGAATGAGACATGGTGGTCACTACCACCAAAGTACAGAAGGGGTGAGGAAGTATCCTCTCCTCCATACAACAAGGCATGGGCTTGCATTCTTCACCAAATAGCAGACAGAGATTAGCAAAGCAACAGTCCATAGAAGACAGCTGTTAAGGCAAAGGTGCTTTCCAGACAGTTCTGCAATTTGATGGGAATATCCAGAACCGATACATGTGTCTCTAGTCAGTTATAGGCAGACTCTCATCTAAAAGGACTGAATGAAGCCTAGGACTGGCGTTCCTGTGGAGCAGTCAGACAAATCCAGATGGACTTCAATGCCCACACAGGTACTAACCTGTGAAATGCAATGTTCCCTTCACCAGGTCTTTCCCAGCCACCTCTTTTTTCAGCTGCTTGTACTCTTCAGTCAGAAGTTCAATGTGCTCCACATGAAGTACTTTATCTGCCATTCAAAACAAAACAAACAAACAGAAAGCCCACCAAAAATCAGGACAGACCAAATAAAAGCTTTCTGAGTGAATCAAAGGCACGTCTAAGCAATAAAGACTTCACCAGCCACCCATGGGAACTCACTTATAAATGTTCTTGTGCATGGCTGGTAGAATGATGTCAGAAAGAAAATCAAACATGGGCCCTGCTCTGAGACATCAATCTGGGCTAAGGATTTTTCAGGAGACAACAAATATAGAGACTACAGGAACAGTAGCCACCATGTTTAACAGAAACTCTGTAATGAAACCCAATACCCAACTAAAGCTGAAACATGAGTCTTCAAAGCAAAAGACAGATTAATTCTTGGCCTCTTTCCCCTCATCTTTCCTTGTGCTGCATTTCTTTTCTACTACCCTGGGAGGAAAAAAAAAAAAAAAAGAGTAAAAAAATTGTAACAGTCAGACCCAGATTGTAACAATATGTTAAAGATAACCTCCCTCTGCTGCAATTAATCGGACTACTTTGGAATAGAGGCTATCCAATACACACTGAATGTAGCCCTCATTCAGTATGTGTGTTTCTGGAAGGTTTCCAGGAGAGACAATTTAGGCTGCTGACAGGAACTGCTGCTGCTTCAAGAAAAAGGCATAAATTCTGCTCAATGGGAAGCTATTTGGCGAGCAAGAAGGCAGTTAAAGTGGTGAAGGCACAACGAAATAACAAAGCAGAAATCCTGTACCTCCAGTGTTATAGGACAAAAGTCACAAAGGAGATTTTTAAGAAATAGTCATTTAAATAGTGCAGCTTGTCCAAAGGGTTTGACCTGTGCCCAGCACTGCCCAGCACTGTTCTTTTCCTTGCAGTCCCATACATCCCCATTGCTCTCAGCTGAACTGCGAACTCCTGACCCTTGACACAGCAGGGATGGAACCACACACTTTCCAGAAATAAAAAGATTTTGTCTTTCAGGCAGGGACGTCTTGCTGGCCTACTATAGCATGAGCAGCTCTGTGTGACCAGCACATCACAAATACTAGAAGTTAGGGGAGCTTTCCAGTTTATTTTCAGGGAGAGAGAACAGCAAAGGGCACAAGTCAAATTACCACACTAATTAAGTGCTTTGCTATCAGTGTGACAGATGTTTTCTTCTCTAACTGCATTCTTAGTGTCACAAGCAGAGACCAGTGCTTTTGTGAGGGCAAATGTACCTTACTCTTTGCAACGACATCTGTGTGTTTGTTTTCCCATTACACACAACTTAAATTCCAGATTGCCATATCTCTGAGACAAGCATACCTCTTGTATGTTATGACTAAGAGTAGACTGGAGCCCTGTGAGTCTGATGCCTTTGGTGCTACCCAACAGGTAATACTGCTTACACCCTTGAGAACAGATGTGTTACCTTTCTGCTCAGCCATCTCACAGAGCTCATGGGCTGCCTTAGCAGACAAAGCCATGGGATACTCAACGAGGACATGTTTCCCAGCTTCTAGAAACATTCTGAAAGGGAGACAAGATCAGTCTTTAAAAAGAATATCCTCATAATCCTCTCTCCCCACTGTGCAAGCTGCTTCTCATTCCTACCATCAGCCCCCTGCAGAGAAAAGAGCAATGCAGAGTAACAGAAACCAACTGCAAGTTTCCCAGCAAGGACCGTGTGTGGCCACATCACACGTTTAAACACAGGGAGAGCTGGGTTTTAATTCTTTTTCCATAGAATCCCCTCACTCACCTATAGCAAGTCACTAAAATGCCACAACGTTGAGCACTGCAATTTCTAACTTCCAGACACTTGAGTGGCTGGAGTGGGGCACCAGAGTGCCTTTTGTCTATATAATCTGTGAGGAAAGTCTTGGAATCCTGGTTTTAGCTGCCTGTCCACCAAACGCAGGCCTGGAGGTATGCAATTCAAATTACCTGGGAAATGAGTGCATCTTAAATCATATTCTCTTCCAGGGCTTATTGGGTGCCCTAGGGAACTCACTGTCTTTTGCTTCAGGCTTCTAGTCTGGCAGTCTCTTCTCCAGTGTCCACATCTTCTCCTGCAACAGCTCCTCTATGCTTCTAAATTACAGGGCAAAGGGTAGGAAAGAGGAAAAAAACCCACTTCAAAATACCTGATGGTTTCTTCATGGCTTCTGTTCTCTGTGCTGATGAAGGCTGCATGGATCTCTTTGCTTCTTAGAGCATCTTCCAGGCTAATCTGCTTGACCTCATTAATATTGCCAAAGCTTCTCCTGTGTATTTAGCATAAATACAACCAGAGCATAACTGTCACAGTCCTTTCTCCCCAACTGCATGTAGTACAACAGCACATAGAAATTGTTCCAATGATGGCTGTCTCAACCAGGTTAGAACAAAGGCAGCTTGTTACCCAGGAAGATCATGAGCACTTACAGACAGAAGTGGAGTGCACAAAAGAATAGACGGGCCAGTGAGTAGGTGGTGGTATCAATACAGAAACTGTCCTGCTATTGAAGAGTAAAGTGCTTTCTGATTAGTTTTGTTGTTCTGGTTTTTAATAAGCATCATAACAAAAGAGCCATTTTAAAAGAGTGACTAGAAGGAGGACATTGCTCCTATGGGAAAACTTCTACCCACCATGCTGGATAACACGGGCCAAAGCACTTGAGTTGACAGGACCACGTGCAACTACAAGAAGTATGAACAAGAAGGAGAGGGACAAAGCAGATGCTTGGCTATAATGGCACACACCCCATGCCAGAGCTAAGGGAAAGGTTCTCTTGGCCACCACCCTGAGCAAGCTCCACGTGAAAATGAAACACATGCAACACCCCACCCCCCAAAAAAAAAAAAGCCTTTTACATCTGTAAAGACTAGAGCAGACACCTTGATAGCGTTAGGATAGGTGACAGAGGGCATGAGGGTAGGCCACAAGCCGGACTTGAAAGCAAAGACAAATAACACTTGCATGTGATTGGAATGCAAGGAGCAAGACAATGTATCAAGCAAGCTGTCTGTGAACCTGTGAACTGTGCATTTTGACAGCATTGTTTCTCAATAGAAGTAGTGAAAACCCTATCTTTAGTGTTGTTTGAGGCTAGCTGTAGCACTAGCAAAGGCATCAAGGAACCAAGAGTCTGTTTGGCAGGGAAATAGACTGGATGACCTAATGAGTCCTCTCAGGCTCAAACAAGCAACCCTGACTGCATGATTTAAATATAGCTGGAAAAATACATTCACAGTTGGAGATCCATACATGTACTGCTTAACTATTTAAAACCTTGATGTTATGGGGCAGAGAAGCTAGCAGGAATGCTCAGAGGGAGATATATACTAAATTTCCATGTCTCCAAGCTAGTGAGAAAAACTCTGGCTCTCTAAGAAGCAACTTTACTGTAGGTACTAAATTAAGGGATTTTCTTTAAAGACACTATAGGCTCAGTACCTGGTCAAAAAGAAAATAATTAGAATTTTATGGTGAAGTTGCATTATTAGGAATGTTACAAACTTATGTTTTTGTAAAACACACCTGTTTTTAAACTGTAAAACTTCTGTCTTTTAAGCCTCTCTACAAATGCCATGCAAACATTAGCTTATTAGAGTAACTATTGTCTGTACCACTCTGAACCTATAGGAAATCTCAGTTAGACAGAACTGCATTTCCTTTTACCACACAGATCCTACAGCATGAGTATCTCCCAGTTTTTACATTAGCAATTCCTGCAAGGTATCTCACTAAGGTAATCCATTAGTTCCCTCTTGCAAAGCTTTCTGTGCTCGTTTCCTAGCTGCCACTCAGAATGACAGGCATATTTGCATACACTTTCCCTGTTCAGACAGCCTTAATTATAAGAGAAATATAAGACTTCGGATATTCATCCCCTGCCCTCTCATATAATAGTCCTCCTCATGGAAAGGCATGTGCACCAGAAGAAATAATCATTACAGAACACATATTAAAAACGCTAAGATGACATTTCTAACCTGGACACAAATCCAAAGAGTTTCAGGTGCTCAGAAGGGCTGGAAGGCATCGGATTCATCAAGTCCCGGATTCGTGCTAAGCCAGCAATTCCAACTCCAACCACCACTGTCCCAAACATTTTGTTAATCTGGCCAAAGGGGAGAAAAAAAAGCAACGTTTATTGTCTTTTAGCGGGGAGAGAAGCATCTGGGAAGAGAGGAAGGAGAATGGCTTACTCTTAAACCCTGCTTTCATATAGCCAAACCTTATTCAGATACCAGCAACCAGCTAACAGAGATGTGATGCTACAGGCTACTGAGCTCACTCTCATCCCATTGAGATGTGGTCAAGTGGTTCATACTGTCATAGGGCTGGTCTTGAGACTTGTATTTAACAGCTATGATACCACAGCTCCAGCACAAAGCTCTTCCTTTCTGTGAATAGAAGGCAGACTTCAAAAGTGAGACATTCTGCTATTTATATCACCATTTCCATGCTGGAAAAGAGCCAAAAAGTTCTACAAACCCAGCAGAGCTTTATATAAACCCTGCTGACTTCCTGAGCGTCTGCAGCACAGCCTGCCCTGGGCTGCCACACCAACATTCAGAGTGCACAGCAGCATAGCTGAAATACTTTGGGACACGAAGCAAAGAGCACCTTCTCTTCCCCTGTGTAACCACTGGCATGTCCTACAATGTCAAGATGCAACCAACCATCTGATAATTTGGTCAAGATGTCGGTTTGACATTTCCATGCATGAAGAAAGCTCTGCTATCCCTTTAATGACAAGCGGGCATGTCTTCAAGATTTACATCTCCCAAAAGCACACTCCTGCCACAATTGCATCATAGGGAGGACGAGCCAAAAATTGCACTTGCTGGACCACTGGTAATAAATTCTCCTGTTGGATTTACGATTTGCCGTCGATCTGCAGAAGCACTAGGCAACTGCTGTAACCTTTCAAACCCACACTGTTCCAGCACCCTGAGGACCAGCAACACTTTGTACAATAATTTTAAGATTTACAGGAAAGCCATCCTAAAACCAAGCCAAATCAGCCCCAATGCATTTTTTGTTCCTTCCATCCTATTACAGCATCCCTTCAAGCTCTGTTTCTTCTGTTTCAGTGTTCTCCTTCCTGCCACTGCCAATCCCTTCACCCAAGGGAGCTTTTTCAATCAGTTCCACTACCTGGCTGCAGCCTTTCAAATCCTCCTAAAACTTAAATGGATAAAAGGACAACCCCACTTCACTCCTCCTTGTGCCTCTTGTCTGATGAGATCACAGTGCAGCAGCACAGCTGCAAGAGACCGTTCTGGCAGTGTGAGAGGTTGACAGCTGTGAAGAAATTACATCAACTGACACCAACAGAAAAGTTTGTCAAAGAAATCACATGTCATTTGGGTTTTGTTTTATTATGAGCTCCTGCCTATGTAGATATTCCTGTGAGTTCTGAACTCTGCTTTCTTACACATACCAAAAGGGTACCAGGGTAAAACACACACCAGCATGTTTAATATAAAAGTGACTGATACTGGAAGAGTTTTCTAGGGGTATTACAGTGACATGTCACTACCAAATATCTGAGGTAGAACGTGATGGCACATTGTAAAAGAAACTTGTAAAAGCCCTCCTTGTAAAAAAGAGAGACGTACAAGGCCTGAGAGTGAGCAGGGGGAAAAGAGAGTAACATAAGCACACAACCCATTTTCATTTCCATCCACAGCCAGAGCCCTGGTCTGGGTTTAACTTTCTCTATGGCCAAAGAGAAGAGACCTGAGTGTTGCAGAATGATCTCAGCTGGAAGAAGCTCCTTGAGGTCACCCAATCCAAACCCCACTCAAGTCACACCAGGGTCACACCAAATTCTGACTGACCCCACAGTGACAGATGTGAATCTGGCAACCTCCCAGGGTCCCTGATGCAGCCTTTGACCACCCTCACAGCAAGAACTTCTTAGTATCTACTTCTTAGTAGTAGCAGTAGTAGTATCATCTAACTTCTTAGTATCTACTCAGAATTCCCTTGTTGCTTTTTGCTATTTCAATGCAACAAGCTACACTCTTGCTAATGTAGTCAAGGACAAGGTTAGCCTCTTCTTTGTTAGAAGAGAATGCTGTGGACTGAGGTTCAACTTGTCCACTAGCCCCTGCAAGGCATTTTCTGACTTTCCAGCCAGGCAGTCCTCAACCTGATGCACAGGGTTATTCCCCCCTGGACAAGGGACTCCACGGTGGCCTCTGCTGAACTTCAGGATGCTCCTGTCTGCCATTTCTCCAGCCTCCCCAGGCATCAGTGGTGCACTGACCACCCCCGCAGTTTGAGTTCATGCACAGACTTGCCAAAGCTGCACTCCATCCTATTGTCCAGGTGGCTAATAAAGACACTTAACAGTACTTGCCCTTTTCCAGTCACCAGGAACCTCTCCTGGCTTCACAGTGCCATCAACCAAGTCCTTCAGCACCCTTGGATGTACCTTGTCCGGTTCCAGGGCCTGCTGTACATTCAATTAGCTCAAGAGCTCTATCACTGTCTTCTGCTACTGTGGGTAATGCTAAATTCCTGCAGACAACTGTTAGCAGACTCAGAAACCCAGGAAGTCTAAGGACAGACCTTTACTAGTCAAAGCCACAGCAGAAAAAGGCATCAAGTACCTTTAATTTCCTTCACCTTGGCTCCACTGAGCTGCAGGCTCAGATTTACTCAGCCTTCTTTTTGTTGCCAGTGCACCCAGAGAAACTTTCCCTGTGGCTCATTTCAGCTTCAGCTGAGTTTTGCCTTTCCCAGCTCTGTCCCTGCAAAGCTTGGTCCCTGTCTCTGTGTCCCTCCTGGATAGTCCCTCCCAGCTTGTGCACTTCTTGTGTTTGAGCTCGGTCAGGTTCCTGTCAATCCACACCAGCTTTCTGCCACGCGTGGCTCTGCTTGCAGCACACTGGAATGGGAAACCTGTGCTCTGGGAAGGTTGTCCCTGTAGATCAACTTCAGCCCCTCTGATCCCCAGGGCAGTCTCCCATAGGATCTTGCCAAGCAGAGCCATCAAAAAGCCAGAGAAATGCTTTTCTGAAGCGTATGATTGTAATTCTTTAGAGTCATAAAGGGCCCCAGTGTGAATTGGGACCAGTTCAGCAGAGGTTTAGGAGCAGTCCAGCTTGAAAGTAACTGATCATGGGCTTACTTTAAGTTCAGAAATTTTCAAGGGTACTGCAGTGTTAGCTGTTAATATTCACCTACTGCCTTTAGCAGGACTGGGAGTGGGAGTCACAGAGCAGACTGATTCCCCTGAACCTCCTACAGTCATCTCGTTTCCAAGAACTGCTTGTTTCTCTGGTGATCTGCTGACCTCCCTCTCCAATGAAGTGGAGGAGGTGGGGAGCCACCTACCTTCTTGCCATGAACAAAGAACATCTCTCAGCAGATGCTCGTGTTGCTGAACATCAACATTTTTACCTCTCCTTTGAAAAAACTTTCCAAGTTTCACCTGATGACCTCCCCAGAAATCACATTTTAAGAGGGGCTAGATGATTTCAACCTGAACCCAATAACTGTTCTGATGCAACATGTTGTCATAGCAACCAGCCACTCGGTCCAGGTCAAGGTTTGCAGGCTAATACAGTATCCACATGGAAAGAGACAGCTGCTAAATGTACACTACAGAGCCTCTGCTTTTGCACATAGTGAGGAGAAAAATCGCTATCTCCTCATCCCTGCTGCACCTTTTTATTACCCTCATTTTGCCCACACAACAAATCCTGCAGCTGCTCAGGAAGAAAAGTAAATTAGGTGGGTTTTGGAACCAGGTAAGAGTAGAATAGAGAATACTCATCTGAAAGTCCAGATGAATATATGAAAATTTACTCCTTACTTCAGAACCTTTGCAGGAGGGTAACAGCAACCTTCTCTTTCAAGTAGGAAAATGATGGAGGAAGCCCAAGCTGTAAACTGCTGTGCCTGCCATCCATGCTTTTTCTTAAAATCAGTGATATTGGTTAAAGTTTTAACAAAATTATTTCAGAGGTGTTTTAAGGCTGCTGAACTTTGGCTCCTGTCATACTGAAAAAAGAAATGTCCAGTAAGTGATAAAACAGTGCATCAGCCAGTGTCCAAAAGCATTTTCTCCACCTAAGTGGCTGTAGGAAAGTAAAGGGGCTGAGGAGAAGATTAGAAAGGGATGTCCTTCATGCTCATATATTGTGGTTGAGGAGTACCTCCCACCACCCAGCCCCTACTGGCCTGGACTGGTTGCACGGAGCTCTGCCAGCCCCAACAAGGGTCCCCTCTGAACTGGGGAATGGTGGGTGCTGGCTGGTGTGGGAGCTCTTTCCCACTGATGGCCAGCACAAAGGGGGCCTTGTTACCCAGGGAGACAAGCCCTGCATGGCAGAGGTAGAGAGGAGAAAGGCATCTAGCTGAAGAGGATCATTTATCCTACACTAATACATCATAGTCACATCACCCTTCTCTCTGTTGAGATTTCTGTGACTCTTCGGCTTACTTCCTCCATTAGACAGATCTAGGCTAAAAACCCAAACAAACAGCTCTATACTCAAATATTCTTGCAAAATTCAGCAGTAAAACAGCAGCAAACCAAGCAATGGAGTATGCCCAAAGGCATCAGTCAGCCAGCATGTGCCTCCCCAGTACAATCACAATGGGACTTCAGTCCTTACATCTCAAAACCTCTTACCTCACCGAGGTGAGCTTATGGGGCGCAAGGCTTACTTCTGTTCTGTGCAATACAGAATCATGGAATATCACTAAGGCCAGTGCAGAGCCAAGGTAAAAGGCAGAACTGAAGAATTATCTTCCCGTCAAGAAAATTTGTCATGGCCTTTCTAGACATGACAGGTTGAGAATGGGTACACAGAGAATGTCAGCGAGCCTTGTGCATTGTCCCTGCAGTTTTCAGTCTCATTCCCACAGAGATGAATGAGTGACTCACATAAAATTGAAGTATTTTGCCATTAATGTCACCTGCAATAGCATAACACTGATGTGGGAGGCTTTCCTGAAGCACTCCCAGCCTGGTCTTTTTAATTGTACCACTTCAAGTGACTACAGTTTTACTGCCACACATATCTTAAGAGTAGCAGGAACCTTACGGATGAGTACTTAATCTGAAAACACTGCTGTCAAGGTTAGTTCACTTTAGCAAACTCAACAGTTGAACCATTTTATTCCCACAGTGATTTTTCAGCAATTCACTCTCCAACACCCCCTTCTATACCTGTCATATCTTTGCTTACATTAAATCTGTAACTCTGCCAAACCTGAGTGCCGGCACATCATCATTTCCTTCCTGCTGCTTACAAATACACAATTCAACCCCCACACTCCAGGCAGCCACCTCCCAGTACTCCAAATAAAGGGGAACTCACATGGCCAAGTGTCAGCAACAGAGACTGGGATTCTGGAGCTGCTACTGGGCAGATTGGGTGTCTGAACCTGGCTGCTGGAGGGATCCGCCTTGTACTTCATATATATATATACATATTCTCACTAGCATTCCTTCAGCCAGAGATGCTGCTGGTGCCATCTGTGCTTCTGTGAGTGCTCTGTCTGTAATCTGTGTGGCTGGCCACATACATGTCTATATGTGTGGTGTATCTGTGTGCTCTTTGTGTGTGGTGACCGAGAGTATGTTTTCAGCCTGATTGGACCAGGGTCCATGGAGCTGTAGAGGCCCTTTCAGGCCTGATATTTTCCCCTAATGTAACCCAGAATGGACTGAGGAATTTTTCCAGAGGTCTCTGTGAGGAGACTTATGGATTAAACATCATGGAAAATGTATCCCCTGTTACAGAAGCAAAGCCCTGAGATGAGGGTTGCAGCATCTTCCTCAACAGAAGTTTTTAGGGGAACACTGGACAGACAACAGCAGCCAACCTGGCAGAGGGGTGTTGGTACATGCTAGAGCCTGTAGCACCCCATCTTATTCTCATTGTCTACTATTAACAAGACACATCTGCCTGGAGCAGAGAAAGCAGGAGCTGAACAATGTGGCTTTTGTTAGTGCTGTTTTCTAAAAGGGAAGAACTACACAAATGCTCCAATTTAGCAGACCATTCAAAGGCATAAATATCCTTTGTTCTGCAGAAAGGCATTTACTTGCTTTAACACCTGTGTGTGCTGCAGTACCTTCTCAAGGAGACCATACATAGGCGTCACTAATCCTAACTATAGGCACAACTTGAAGGAAAAACAGAAATGAAGGCAGAGAAAATAATTGCTCGACTGCTAACACATTGGAGCGTGACTTTGTGTTTCTGCTCTGCCTTTGCTGCAACCAAGAGATAAAAGTAGTCTTTATACAAGAAAGAGACAGTGAGGAAAGCAACCACGAACACTCTTCGTTATTTCTTTTTAAAACATTAATTGGACATAAAATGAGAGTCAGAAATTTTCTTGCAAACCTGCCAAGACCGTTTACAGTTTCCATATTTCAAAGGAAAACAACAGCACCGAGAAGCTGCAGAGCAACCACATACATCTTCCTTGAGAGCTGTTTGTTACAGTCTTAAGTATCACACCCCCCCACCTCCCACCCCCTCCCAGTGCCTCTCCATCTCTCACACTCATCACTCTGGCCATCACAACCGAGGCCCCAGTCTCCTGGCAGGCACACAGGCTCTGGTGAGCTGTAACTTCAAGGCATCAACTCTCGCAGAGGTTTGCCAGCAGAAAACAGTCTTTCATCCTGACTGGCACCACTGTGCCTTGGAAACAGCCAGAATGGTCTTTTCTTCCCAGCTTTCAAACACGATTTGAACAATACACATGCGTCATTTTACATTTATAGGCAGGCTTTCTGATTAAATTCTGGTTCTCCAGCTGGCTGCCAAAGCTGAAGTTGATGTAGTTACATTGAGATATGGCCAGATGCTGTGTTACAGCTGCCAAACAAGCACCTTTACTCTGTACAATGGGTGATTAATAATAAATGACTGCACTCACAACAGATATGCTCTCTCCAGCATTAATATCTCAGCAGAAAGAAAAACATTTATTAAAACACACTTCTGCAACTTAACCCTGCTGACTCCAGAGTCTGCAGTGGTCCCAACTGCCACCACATTAAGGCAGCCTTCCGCAGCCTACAACTCCATACTTGCAGCAAAGACATTTCACAAAAGTAATATAAAAACCATAAACGGTACTGGAAGAATCCAAAGATCTATTTTTAATACATGACATATTCCACCCTGTGGGTGACTAAATCAGAAGTGCTGTGACATACATGCATGGCTATGAATGACCATTTCTTCCTGTTCTCTGCCTGTAATCACCATTTGTGGTTCAGATTTGGTTGCTAGTCTGAAGAGGAAAAACAAAGCCAAATAACACTTCTGAGATGGAGTCTCAGAGGTGGGTAGAGAAGCTAAGTCCTCAGTCGGGCTGGTTTTGCTTGAAACTCTGAAAGAAAAGATTACATTTTGATACACCTACACTAAAGGCTACAACTATCCAGGAAAGAACTGAGCCTGCTTTAAGGCACCTGAAAACTATTAAGATGACACAGAATCATAGAATGGTTAGGGTTGGAAAGGACCTTAAGATCATCCAGTTCCAACCGCCCTGCCATGGGCAGGGACACCTCACACTAAACCATGTAACCCAAGGCTCTGTCCAACCTGGCCTTGAACACCACCATGGATGGAGCATTCACAGCTTCCCTGGGCAGCATACACATAAAAACATCTCCTTAAAATAAACCTACAACCAACCCATTACTTCCAAGTTTAAGTTTCCAGGAACTACTCAGGAGGGAATTACAGATTGCTCTGTGAAACTTCTGGTGGGTAAATAAACAACCCCACATAACTGCAGCCTCATCACAGCTATTCTTTAACCAAAAGGCTGTTTGTACACAGCTAACTGGCATATGACTCCAGCAGAGAGAGCCACAAAAAGGCCCCAACGTTTCTTTCAGGCTTTAATGTACTATCAGGTTTTGGAAGTGGATTTGTCCCTGGCAGTAGAAGAAGAGTGTTTTAACAAGCAACTGTCAATTACTTTGGATTAAAGTCCAATTTTAGATGCGCATTCAGGAGAATGGGCTATGGTATGGAGCTATCAGCAGTTCACAGATCAGAGTTTTCCATGGGATCAAACAATATTATTGCTCCAGTAGCAGTCGATGTCTGAACATAGGCTGGAGAAAATAACCCCGAGCAAAGCTAAAAATGATACTTGCTCAAAAAGGAAAAATAAAAAGGTATGATACACATTATCCACCACTCGCTTGAGTTAATGCTCATGTAAACACTAAAGGTATTAGACTTGAACTCTGCCAACTCCCTGTGGACCATGAATGGTGTCCCCTGGCTTCCCTGCAGAACAATAAAGCCACCAGAGTAAAGTCTCCACACAGCTAACCACTGAGACTCTGCTTAAACACCTGTTTGATAAGAGACCTTGCTGGTTTGTGCCGACTCTTGCACTTTTTAAAATGGAGAGCTTTCCATATTAAAAATAAAACAGGAGGACTGCTCATCCATACCTGCATTTTTGGGGAAACTTTACTCACAGCTAACCACATGAGGTGTAGCTGAACAGCAGGGAGCTGGGATATGCCAAATAATCTCCCTTCATTCCCTTCCCTCCCTTCTGCTGCTCATTTTGTTTTCCCTGTGTCACCTAATGAGGTGAGCAGCTTCTTCATCTCACTTGAACAATCCACAAGTGCTTTGCAGGTGAACTCTAATGCCAGGAGAGGCTTCCAAGCCTTTGCTGTAATGAAAGTGATGACGGACAATTACAGAGAAATGTTCTGATATATCTTCTACATTACTGTATCTGTCCCTGAATTTGCCTGCCCATTACTGCAATCCTTTCTACAAACACTTGCTTCTCCAGAGGGCTAATGAATGCAGACCTGGGCTGAGCAGATGCAGACAAGCTGTATTTCCAGGCTGTATTCTTACTTTCTTCGTAAGTTTACTGGGTGACCTGAAGCAAGCAAATCACATCTCCTTTTCCTGTCAGTCCTCCCAGTTCCAGAACAGGGGAAATTTCTCTCTTCTGTAGAGCACTCTCAGACCTAGTGGAATAGCAGATGTAAGATGTAGGTTTCATTATAACCTCTCCACTGTAGGAAACCCTACACAGATCAAACATCTAGAAAAGGTGGCTATAACTAATGTTTGTATAGAAATATCTACATAAAATACCATATAACACGTGAAACATTCTTTCTTTCCCTTCTCTTGCTGTTAAATTCATCTGAAACCCCAGCCCTACAAGGAATTCTATGCAGGCTTAGCTTTAATCACAAGTAATTCCATTGACATCAATGAGAATGCTCCTACAAGTACATTAAGAAACAAGAGCTTTTGCTGTGTACTGTAATATTAGCAGGCAGAAGAACAAAACACATCCAGCCACAAGTATGTTCTTTTAATATCTTTCTGGACTCAACCCAGTTGATGATACCTATCTTCCGGTCCACTAAAGGTCACTGCATCCCAGATCTGTAACAGGCTAACCTATTTTGAGAACTCCCCAAACAAAAAAAGCACTTCTGCTACATGCGGCAGTCACCGTAAAGATATTGCTTACCATGGCTGATGAAGCCTCCTGCCTCCAACGTTAGCACGATGCAACTCATAACACCAGAGGCCTGCCCCATACTCTCTTCAGAGCAAATAACACACATGTAAATTGTAGCTAGTCAGACAAGCATACCATTTTTTTAGCAAACTTTCTCTTCTTCTACCCCAGCAAAAATGTTTTCACCCTTCTAATATCAGTTGAGAGTGATAGAAAGTTGGGGTTTTCTTTAGTAACTAGATTGATAAAACTTGGGAAGTAGATAAAGTTTGGCATAACACTGTAATCCTAAAAATGATGCATGCAACAGCTAACACCAGTCTGCCACTCTTCAGTTGGGTCTGAAAAATGCAATGGATGCTCTCCATTCCCATTAAATTTTTGAAATACTATTTCAGCAATTGTTTGAGTAAGAAAAAAATAGCTCTTGCATGAAGAATAACCACTGAGATTACTCAAAACCCTTCTAACTTTAGAGCTCAGTATTTTTCATCTTGCTGGGCATCACAACACTAACAAATATACAGGCCAGCCACCAGCCAGCTCTCTCATGAAGAGTTAGTCAGCAGTTCAATGGGATTTAACAGTCAAGTACTAACAGCATGCTACTCATCTGGTAAAATTGTCCAAGGAACCAAAACCACCTGTACCAAAATATCCGCCACTAGAGGGGGCATTTGGCATCCTACTTAAATCGCACTGATAAGGAAGTTAATTAAAACCAATTAGGTTACAGGAATGCTGTGCAGTACTTCAACTGCATACTAGATCCTATGCAAATTTTAGGCACAACACTGCTTCCTTTGAGTATAACCGGACACAACACAAACTCCACATCTCCTAGTTCCTAGGTCTACCTACATCAAACCCTGCAATTTCTACAAGCAAAGATGTAGTTTCATATGCCAAGAACAAGGCTAAATTATCCTCCAATTTTGATTTGCCTGCACAGACAGACAGCTCGGAGCATGCCTAACCTGGAACCCTCAAGGGTGCCAACCTGAAGCCTGACATGCTTATGCTAAGGCTTGACAAAGAAGTGAAAGAATGACATACAAAAGAGTTCCTATTTATAACTCTTCGGTCTCTTTACAGATTCACCATCACCAGCTATTGCTCCAAAATGTCTCCACAAGGACCTAAAAAACTGCCATCAAGTTGGGTCCAACTGCAAGCAAAGCAGAAGATTCTACTTGGTTCAAGCCACTCCAACAGCTACTGATATTTAAAACATGTCTGAAGGTACATGAATATATATCTGGCAACTCTCGGTCATGGATGTGTAATGAATACAAAACTCATTAAAAATTACAAACTTGACTGGGTCCACCCAGTGACATTAGCTGGAGAAGGGTATGGGATGGATTGTGCCAGTATATTAGGGGCATCATAGGTTCTACATTGTTAAATATTGTTGGTTTGGGACCAGCTGGCAGCACCTACAAAATCCATGACCCTCTCTAAAATCTATGTGAAAATAACTATAATCGATGGGTAGGCTTAAAAAAAAACCTTTCCTCCTCACAATCTGTTTTCAAAGATGTGGAGCTGGAAGATTTTAGTGAAGCTGACTGCCTGCTTGAAGGAGTATTTTAAATGCGCAACCTATTGAGAACCAGCATGGCCATGTAATTGGGATGAAAGAACCTAGTACTGCTCTTTTCATTTCCTCTGCCAAGTGAGTAGGCTTAATGTGGACCAGTACTTTAGTTACACCAACAGTGGATGAACAAATAGATCACATCCCATCAAAGGCAGGATCAGCACAACCACCTAACTTTGCAGCTACTAAAACAGCTGCTGCAAAGGTTCAGGAACAGACAATACTCAGGCCACTGGAAGAGGGAAATACGCCATGTAAAAGAGGTGGAAAAAGAATTGAACCATGGAAGCAGATTTCCACAAGTGAATAATTCTGTTTGAAACATAATACAGGCACTTCTCTCTCCTATCCAGATCTTATTAGAATATAGCAACTTCATTTTGTTCTGCAGTATTTTGGTGAAATGATTTAACAGTTACTCTTATAAAACAGATTTGCCCCCACCTCAAGCTTATGTCCTTAACTGTATCATTCTTTTAAATGGCTGAAGAGATCACTGAGCTCTGAAAAGAGTGCCTGTACTGAACCACCATCATCCAGTGCTACCAATGATAATATAAAAGTGATTTTAAAATGTAACAGCAATCCTGCTCATTACTTTATTCAGCCTTGCAGCTTCTTTAAATATCAGTTTAAATTTCTTCTTACCCTCTGCTACTGTAATTCAACAAAGCATTTTGAAGTTCTGGGAAAGAAGCTCGCTGTGCAAGATTCATTTTGATTACTTAAGCCATCCACATCTCAGGCATGACTGTGGTCTCTCCAAAAAAAATGGGTTTCAGACAAATATACTTTTTATCATTAGAAACAGGTATCACAAGGCATCCTACACTAATATCATAAACACAGACTCTAAACATGCACATCTAAGTTGTCACTGGCTTATAGATACCTCCCTTAGATATCAGATAATCATAGAATCACAGAATCATAGAATAGTTAGGGTTGGAAAGGACCTTAAGATCATCTAGTTCCAACCCCCCTGCCATAAGCAGGGACACCTCACACTAAACCATGTCACCCAAGGCTTCATCCAACCTGGCCTTGAACACTGCCAGGGATGGAGCACTCACAACCTCCTTGGGCAACCCATTCAAGTGCCTCACCACCCTCACAGGAAAGAATTTCTTCCTTATATCCAATCTAAACCTCTCCTGTTTAAGTTTGAACCCATTACCCCTTGTTCTGTCACTACAGTCCCTAATGAAGAGCCCCTCCCCAGCAGCCCTATAGGTCCCCTTCAGATACTGGAAGGCTGCTATGAGGTCTCCACACAGCCTTCTCTTCCCCAGGCTGAACAGACCCAACTTTCCCAGCCTGTCTTCATATGGGAGATGCTCCAGTCCCCTGATCATCTTTGTGGCCCTCCTCTGGACTTGTTCCAACAGCTCCATGTCGTTTTTATATTGAGGACACCAGAACTGCACACAATATTCCAGGTGAGGTCTCACAAGAGCAGAGTAGAAGGGCAGGATCACCTCCTTTGACCTGCTGGTCACACTCCTTTGGATGCAGCCCAGGATACGGTTGCTTTCTGGGCTGCAAGCGCACACTGCAGTCAGCTCATGTTCATTTTCTCATCGACCACCACCCCCAAGTCCTTCTCCTCAGGGCTGCTCTGAATCTCCTCTTTGCCCAACCTGTAACAGTGCCTGGGATTGCTCCAACCCAGGTGTAGGACCTTGCACTTGGCATGTTGAACTTCGTGAGGTTGGCATCAGCCCACCTCACAAGCGTGTCAAGGTCCCTCTGGATGGCATTCCTTCCCTCCAGCATATCCACCGAACCACACAGCTTGGTGTCATTGGCAAACTTGCTGAGGGCGCACTCAATCCCACTGTCCATGTCAGTGACAAAGATGTTAAACAGGACCGATCCCAACACCGACCCCTGAGGGACACCACTCGTCACTGGCCTCCAGCCAGACACTGAGCCATTGACCACAACTCTTTGCATGCAGCCATCCAGCCAGTTCTTTATCCACCGAGTGGTTTGTCTATCAAATTGATGTCTCTCCAATTTAGAGACAAGGATGTCGCATGGGACAGTGTCAAATGCTTTGCACAAGTCCAGGTAGATGACATCAACTGCTCTACCCCTGTCCATCAGTTCTGTAGCCCCATCATAGAAGGCCAACCTCCATTCTTCCCTCCCATGGTCAGACTTGCATATATAAAGGTAGCAATGAAGCCTCAGCAGCTCTGAATACATAAATGACAACTGCCTGCAACGATCTGTCCTCTGAGTCCCCTTTGGATCTATTGGCATTGTCTAGGATTCAACTGAGCCACAGAAAGAGTGTAACAGTGTGGTCAAACAATGGCTTGTGAACAAGGTCACAATAGCCATTTGACTACACTTACTGTCAGGCTGGATGGTTTTCCCTCCTACCACATGGATTTAGTTCTGGAATAGGAAACTTTACTCCAGACAGGCACATAACCAAAAATAATGTCATATAGGAGCTGGAAATTAAAAATAATGAGCACACTGTAAAGGAATGCATATTGAGCTTCTGTTGATTAGAATGACAGGATGGTTTGGGTTAGAAGGGACCTTTAAAGATCATCTAGTACAACCCCTCTAACATGGATGTGATGTTTCCCTTTTGCCAGTCACTGGGGACTGAGCCTGACTGCCGTGACTTTTCAAATATGATGCAGAGTGACTTGGCAACTGAATCAATTCTCCCTGCTTGTGATAACTCTTTTGATGAAAAAGGCCATCTCTGTCAGCATGGCAGTATGAGATCCCAAAGGCAAAAGATGAAGTGTTGAAGCCTCATTTAGTAGTCATTTAACCAAAAAGAAACTTCATCTCCAGGGTTATCATCACCTTAGGAGTTGATAACTTAGCAGCATCTAGGATAGAAAGACTTCCCCTCATGTGTTTTGAAAACAGGAACATTTTGTTTCTGATATTACAAATTATTTGGTGCTGGGAAGGTACTGGCCAACTGATAGGGATGGCACTATGCTGCACTGAGTGCATCAGCAGCTCCTCTGAAAGGTGCTCTCCCAACCCAAGTACATGAATGCAAGAAAACTGCTGACCTTGCATTTGGGGGAAACATGCCTCATGCATTTCCCTATTGCAAAACCAGGTCTTCCTCAGAGCAAGCAGAGAATAAAGACTCTGTTCTCAATCTCTGTCCCCTTGAGAAAGCATCCTTTCTGGTGGAGTCTTAACAGTAAAAAGGGACTCAGAGCAACCAGAGGATTACACTGCCACATTCCCTGCTCAGAGGGCCAGAGCAGAAAGGATGTGAAGCTCTTCTCCCTACTATAACAGAGGACCAGCTGCCATCCAGCCACTTCAAGCCCTGCTTATATTATCATATAACATGGATATTTTTATGGTTCTTTTGCTGTGTTTTCATTGTGCTTATATTGCAAATATTACTAGACCAGGCTGGTTGTCACCACAAAAGGAAAGGACTGAGTTGGAAACACCTCTCAGAATAATGTTATTTTAAAACAAGTGAACTCATGTGAATGACCTGTTTGTTTTGAAAAGATTTAGTCAACAGCTTTTAGTCTTAAGGTCTCATTGCAGATGCCAGGCATATAAGAGTACACAGCATGTCTTACCTTTGTAAATACTGGGCTAAATGCAAGGGTAGCTATTCCACTTCACTATGCAGGTTAGTAAATGTAAAATAGATTTCAAAAATCAATGTTTTGCTCAGCTGCTGCCATTTGAGAAGATTACAAAGACTACATGGAAAACATGTTTCCGAGAGCAAACATTTTCAGCAGCTGCTGATACCAATTATCCTGGCTTCTGGATGATGAACTCATCATTACTCAGACTGCAAATTCAAATACTCTGTACTGCTGGGGAAAAACCCAAACTAAACCAGGCCTACTCCGTCTTACATTGGGCACCAAAAATGAAAGCAGGTGAAGCCCATGGTTACCTCCAGTGCCATAAGTGTGTCACTCCTGTTTACAGCCTCACCACTGAACAGTCAATTGCCACCAGTGGAGAATTCATCTTTATCCTTTTCTGCAAGTTTCGTGCAGATTTTTGCCACTAGAGAATCATAGCTTTAGAAGAAGACAGAAGCCAGGAGTTAATTTGCCTTCTCCATCCAAATTCATTTTATTAAATTTATTTACTGAGTACTAAGAAATAATCTCAGTCCTTTATACATTTGAATCTGTCACCTCTAAGCTCAAAGAGATCAACATAAACACACTGACCCACTTCCAGCTGCACATAGTGCTGCTGTGCCTAAGTAATATCAGCAAATTATGCCAAAGACAAGCACAAGCAAGCCATTGCACGCTCAAAGTTCATCACCAAACAACAGACTAACCAGTTTTCTCTTGCTGATCTGTGTTGGAGCCTGGAAAAGGCAGTAAATTGTGACAAAGGGCTGTTCTCCCTAGCAACACAAAAGTTCACAAGGCTCTGCAGCTTCTGGCATAGCTAAAAAACATCCATGGCGTTTCAACTACATTGACTGTAGTCTCAGCTTCTCCCTGTACCACTTCTTCCTCTTATTTAGGGATTATTTAATAATTCCATGGTCATTCTGGTAGCTTTACTCTTCTCTCATTCACAGAGCAGAGGTAATAACAAGACAATAAAGACCTCTTTCTGCCTACATATTTCACTATGAAGGAAAGCTAATAACCACAGTAACATTACTTGAGCCATGAGAACAGCTTTCTGTATCAGCCATTGTAGTTCAGCCTTTAATTTAGCATCTAGGATAGTTACTGTAACGAGAACACTAGTTGTCCCAAATAGGGTCTAACTGGTTTATAATGCTAAACTTAGAATGAACAAAACCAAAAAAAGAAGAAACTTCTTTTATGCTGTTGAACTCATTGTTAAAGTGGTAGATGGCACTCACCTGGAGTAAAAGGATTAGCAAATGTATTTCATTATCTTTCCTAGACAGGTGTGTTTTCTGCAATGCCTTCTAATTAGCACAGAGCTTTGTCTGGGTTGCAAACATGAGTCTAGGGAACGTTAGAAGCTCATTTTGCTTAGTAAAGAAGGAACAGGTCAAACATATATTTTTATTGCAGTGGCACATAAAGTTGCAAGATGTAAAGCCCAAAAGCTTGGCCTTACGTGCATGAGAACACTTTCCATGTTCAAGCCTAGCTCCAGACCAGAGAGGCAGGCCCTCAGAAACCTTCATTCTAAGTTACAATAGGGCATGTATACATTCAAATTTTGGGTTGTTTGGGGTTTCTACTGCAGTAGTAAGCTGCTAAGCATTTTGGGTTTCAGACTGTTGTTCTTCCCTAAGCCCATTCCTACCCTTGGTGAAGTAACCTGAAGTGCAGTCTGAGCATAATGTGAATTCTTTTACTACCCTGAGCACTGCCTGCAAGTTTCAGAAAGACCTATGGCTGTCTGAAAGTTAGAGGTAAAAGACTCATCCCTGGTCCTGCATATGTTGATTTTGCTGTAGCACTTTGTCAAACACAGTAACTCCTTTCCTTGGGAGTTATTCTCTCACTGCAATTATTGCTTTATCACATCTATCCAAGCTCTTCCTGTTAGTTTCTCCTCTTATTTCCAGATGCAGTTTGATTTTGTTTTTATTTTTATCTCCTGTTGCCTGACTGCTGCTTACCTAGCCAAGGATGGCAGCGCAGATGGACCTTCAATGTACCACACCAGTGGTAATGGAAAATACCCACTGGAGCTTCCTACAACAAATCTGCACAACATACAGGCAATATCCTCTCTACAAGCCATATGAAACTGAGGTAACTTCAGAGTCATCATTAAAAAGCAAAAATGCCAATGCACATTCCACTTCTGCATCTTACTGAAGTCCTGACACAAAAGTGTAAGATGGGGAGTAATTCATGTTTTAATTCAAGAACTGACCAGTTAATTTATCCATTTATCTGCACTTGTTTTGACATGAATGGTTCATTTTCAGTGCAGAGACTGAAGTGGCCCTTTTCTCATCCTGTTCTCATCCGCTGAGCTTAAAAACGTTTGGTCCTTTTACATTTAAGAAAGCTGAACATGATCTTTTTGGGTAGTTGCATAATTTTGAGTGGAAGTGAGGAACGGGTGTTGAAACATCCAGTGAGCACAACAATTTGAAAGATACTGAGGACGCTAAGCATGAGAAGTTGAAAACTACAAGGACTGATTCTACTTTTTAGCTCTACAAAATAAGCATTACCATTCATTTAAGGATAAAGTAAACCGTACTTCATTGACTCAAACTTCAGCTGCTTACAAACTGTCAATTCACTGTCTAAAGAAACTGTGAGGTTGGCATTAGAAAAAGACTGTTGACCATGTGGATATAAACTCAGGAAGACAAGTTCAGAATCATAAGCCCTTCAGTATAAGGGAAATTCTCTGATCCAACAGTAAGAATCATATAAATCACTAATATTTTACTATTGATTGCTGAATACCTAAGTTGCACGCAGTGCTTGTGACAACAGGTTTTAGTAACATTTTAACTAAGGCTTTCTTAAGTGTACATTCTTACATGTGAAAATAATTTTAACTATTTATAATTTTAGATATTTACCTATTGCTCTTTATTTTGGGAAGATTAAACTTCAAGTTGTATTTATATTATTAAAACAGATTTGTCTTTATTGTCCCATTTATCAACACAAATGACAAAAAAGATGCTCAAGCACTGTTACTGATTTTTGACACAGTGTCATCTGTGTTCACATCTGTAATCAGAGAACCAACAGCTGAACGACTATCCTCCTTCCAGGAAAATTAATTTGGCAAAGCAATGCAAAGAGTTTGATAAAAATGATTCACACAAAAATCAGTTCAATAAACTGTTGTCCTAATTAACACTAGCTTGGTTTTTTTGAACAAGCTCCAACACAGAAGTTCAGCACGATGCCAGGGGAGTTATATAAAGGCTGAGCCTGTCTTTCCTCTGTGTGTAGACTGGGCCTTGATATTTGGGGTTTTTAAGAGAGTTAGAGATTGGTGGTAGCTGTGACTACAGCATGAAATCATTACTAGTAAACTGTCCACATGCTTTACACACCAGTTCTGTACTAGTCACCTTTCTGCCACCAAAGGCTGTCTGGAATATGGCCCCACCACATTTCTTTAAAAAAAGATACATATTCTCAGCTGCATTTCACACATTGGTAAACTGAGGTGCTGCAAGGTGAATGGTCTGCTGCTTCAGAAGCAGGTGTCAAACACCTGCAGTAAACATGGATTTTAACAGGATTTGGAGGAAGCTCAGCAATTCTGAAAACAAGCCCAGAACACACTTTGTAGGAAAGGTTTTAAATGAGCTTTCACCACACAGTGCTCTGAACACCTAATGATGCTATTCAGCTGTTCCACATCACTTACACGCTAACACAATGCTTCACTTCACTCTGGACATTCTTACAAACAAAAGGCTTTTCCCTTTTTGCCCCCCTCTTCTCTCTGTTCCCCACCACCTAAGTGCTGGCCAGTCCCCTCTAGTGTGGTGGGTGTCTTTGGAGCAGTTAGGAAAACGTGACTTGTAGGACTCCCCCATTCCTTCACAACCGAGGGGGAGGCGCTAGTGGCAAGCAACCTTGGGAAGGGTGGAGGGAGGGTCAGAAGACGAAAGCCGTGTTTCCAAATCCTAATCACAGTTAGCAGGGATTAAGTAATAGTCACTAACCTCTTTGGCTCACAGAGGAGAAACGTGATCCTGTTTAATTCAACTCTGCTCCCTGCAGCTCCTTCTTATACAACGCTCTGTAGCTCCACCATATCAATGTACCGCACGCCCTGTCACTATCATTGCAGCAACACCCCCTTTGGACTGGAATCCAATAAGGACACTATAGGGGCGGGCTATAGCCAGAAGCAGCTGCAGAAAGGCTGGTGCAAGCAGTGAGACTGGGAGCTGTCGCCTAGAGAACACCAAGAAAGCTGCACATGGCTAGCAAGGGACTGACACCTCGCTGGGTACCTGTGCAAGATCCCCAGTTAAGCCCCTCACAGCGGTCACCCCAGCCAGGCACTACCCAGAGTCATGTAATGCTTACAAATACGGTACATGAGCAGTGCTTGTGTCCACCCAGCTGAATCCCTAGGATTTATGCTGCAGACTGAGTCCGTGCTCAGAAAAATCAGGAGTTTCAGCACAGCCAAGTAGACAACAAATTATTCTGTGCCTGGCTGTGCCTGAGCAGGCAGTATACAGAAAGGAGCTGCTGGAAAAGCTCAGGACACATGTTACACAAGCTCTTACTCAAGACTGTCTCACTTCCTACAGGCATTCCTTCCTGGCCCATAGCATACTGTGCTGAAGCACTAGCTTTTCCACAGAGAGCCACATTTACTCCCAGCCTCTTTACTTAGTTTTTTTATCTACATGCAACAGGACTTTCAGCTGCCTCTTTCAGGGCTTGAAAGATAAGAGCCTGTAAGGGTGCAGCTATTCTCCCCCAGGCCAGTTATCCCTGCAATAAACAGTGTTTGAAATGAGGATCTGTCTGAATCGCACAGGTCATTCTATACTATGCTGATGTTGGGCATTTACAGACTATGACAGAATCTAAAATGGTGTCACATTGGGACTACAGGAACAAAGGATCAAATCCTGTACTCATCCACCTCCAACATAAAGTAGAAATAACTCTAGGGAAATCAGTAACTATTTTCTTTTGCACCTCATTGTGTTCAGTCTGTTTCTGGCAAATCTTGGGCTATGTGTAAGTAATCCCAGAAGCCTGTCTTCTTCCTCTAAAATGTGAGAACTCAATGCAGCTCCAGATTCCTTAAATTCATTATTCTGAAATCTTGAAGGTTGCAATTTTAAGAGTAATATGCCCTTCTTTTCATCTGTTCCCACTCATTCCTGCTCATCAGCTAACCTCCTCATCAGTGAGACTTCAGGAACTCACTTGGCCTCCTCCCAGCAAACTGGCTTTTTCAGTGTCTGAGCCAGTTATAAAGTTTAAACTCACGCAAAACTCCCATGGCCTCACATATAACTTCAACTGAACACGGGATTTACACTGACATTACTAGGCAGGATGTTTCAAATATGTCACAGGCTTTTTTCAGAAGTCTTTTCTTCCCCTTTTAAGACATCATATTACCATAAGCTAAAGCACTGATCTATGTATCAGCAGGTTTAATTATAGTCCTTACACAACTGCAATAGGGAGGAGCTCCAGAGGGTAACTGAAATACTACATACAAGACTAATGAGCAGGAATTTTCAAGTCCATCAAAGCATGAATGAAGATCTACAACATATGTGTGCTATTGCATAAAGGAGGATTGGCAGGCCAGGAGATATGGCATTTAAAGATATACATGAGTTCAACATATGGGACTGCTAATGACTAGCACGTGACTGTATCCTTAGCGTAAAGTAATTAATCAATTAGCACATGATAGGAAACCATAGCGAATAGCAGAACATACAAAAGAAGGCATATGGGAGCAATCAGAGGCAGATGTAACTCAGAGCCTTTGGATTCAGTAACCCTGCTCCCATTTGTACAGCCACATGTTCCACAAGATGCGGGACCTGTCTGATCTCATCACTAACCTTGTAGAAAAGTTGAAACCCCCTACTTTCTGGATGAATCAGCTCCCAAAACCAGGTGGGAGTGACAACAAGCAGCCAAACAGGAAAGTACAACTGCCTCTTCCCACCACAGTGTAGAGTTCGGTTAGCTTAAATGAGTAAGGTAACTACTTGCTGTTTGATCCCTGTATACAGCCTTGAGGTCGCTCTGCCATAGGTTTGTTGATTTATTCAGGTAGCTAGATAACAAACCCAACATTTAACTGAACTCCAGACCTGAGGAACAGGGGGGAGATCATCTCCAGAGATGGAAGGAAACATGGGCTCTGAAGGAATTATTTGTGGCTATGAGATAAGCTGCTGGCATGGCAGGAGAAGCTAGGTTCCCCAGGGCAGTCACAGTGGGCAGGGGGAAATTCCAACCTTGGAAAAAGCAGCAGCAAATAGCCCTCAGTGTGGGCATAGCTTCACTTGTGTATTGATGTCTTACACAGTCCGTTTCTCTTCCATATGGAAATAGCAAAGAGAGTACTATAAATGACTAGTACCTTTCAATACCAATAAAACTTCACCAGAATTGGTTAGATATTGTATAGCTTTCACCATTGCAAAATTACAAGCAGAATGGCTGCAGGGGTAATTAGGCCAGCACAGGCATAGCTGGGAACTGTAGACAAGCTTTTGGCACAAAATCCTTCTTCAGGTCTGAAACGTATGAAACAGATTTTTTAGACAGTAGTTAGATATGTAGGAGTCAGGCCACCCCTGAAGGTAAAGACAAAGAAGGGACATTAGTTGAAAGGCAGGAGGATAGAAAGAAAGGTTAAAGATCTGCATCTTTGCATACAAAACATCCTCTTAACAGGGCTTCTTAGGAGCATAAATAAAGATTTCCCACTAGGCTGGGCCACCCGCTCCCTTTTTTGTCCTGTATTTCTCATTGTCTGTGTTTTTTGGCCATATCTGCACATTGTTTTGCTTTGCTGATTGTCTTTCCAGACCATGTTTCTTCCCCGCTCCCACCTTCCACAGTCCCACGAGCATTACAAGTGCTAGCAAGCAGATGTATTCATTAACTTCAGCTACAACCTTCCAACCTCTCACTTGTCAATTATATTGTCAGGCACATGTGAGCAATGCAAAACAGTGTAATCATCATTCTGATGGTAGGAGTTGACTGGCAACTACTAGAAGCCTCCATGGGAATAAACAGTTTTATCTGGGAGAATCCAATAGCAGGTAAAACTGCACTAAATCACAATGGTAAGCCAAAAAGCATAAATAAGAAGGTGGAAACTACTTGGATAAGAGAACAAACTGGCTTGGCAATAGCCCTGAGAAGAATGCCTGATTCAACTCCTCATCCAGGAAGTATGTACAGTAAGTATCAAGGCAAGTGTGAGGCACTGAGGAACAGGAGCACTCAGAAATTATTGGTACACTCATCGTTTAATTTCGGATGAATTAAACCCGTGAGCAAAGGCTCAGAATCCTGTAATCCAGCAGCAATCACACACACTTCACAAATGCTACAGCCTAAATGCTGAGCTCTGTGACAGCCTGCTTGGATAAACTCCAGCAGGGACACCAGCTTATGTGGTACAATGAGGAGGGATAAATTTGGAATGAAAAAGATAAGGACAGAAGTAAGGAAGTTTAATAAGCGTATCGGAGCGTGGAATCAGATCATCCGATTAGATCCAGAGAGTTTCATTTGGGGATTGCTAGAAAGACACAGAAATTCTGTTGGTTTTTTTATTTTAATGCATAAAGGTATTTTTACAGTATCCACTGGTTTGGGGCTCGCCCTGGAAGAATAGTGGATCACCACAAAAGCGAGCTCATGGCAGAAAAAGTAAGCAAATTCAGGAGTGCTGTGCATTACCAGCACGGAGCTGACTGAAGGGATGCGGGTTGCAGGGAACCCTGCGCTTCGGCAGCAGCCGCCTCCTCACAGGTTTCCCCCCATTCACTCCCATAGCCACGGCTGCAGGACACCCGCCACCTCAGACGAGAAGGGCGAGGCACAGACCGACGGCAGCCCCAACCCTGACCCGGAGGAGCGGGACTCTCACAAAGCATCCCCGGGTTAACCATGGGCGAGCGCAGCATCGCCGCCGCTATAGCGGTCGCGACGCCCCCCGCTCTGCTCCCTTCAGCCGCACCCGCTCACAGCACCGTCCGGCGGCGCCCCCTGCCGCGCCCCGCCAGCATCACAGCCGCAGAAATGGCGGCCCCCGTGTGAGCCGTTCCGCCGATCGCCGCTGCCGTGAGTGGTGTGGGGCAGGCGGACCCGGGGCGCGGGCACGACCGTTCGACGGGGCCCCGCAGTTCCCTCCTCCTCTCCCTCCGCCCCTCCCCGGAGTGAACGGCACCGTGGGCCGGCGGGCTCGGCGCTGCACAAAATGGCGGCCGTGGGGCGGGAGGAGGCTGTGAAGCAGCCGGGACCCACCGGGGCCGGGAAGCGGGCTCCGGGGGGCTCGCCAGGGCCTCGGTGGCTCTGTGGAGGCAGCGGTGGCAAGGGGAACAGCGGTCACTTACAGAGGTGGTGGGGTGGAAACAGGCGCTAACCATGTGGCATCGCGGTGAGGGAAGTGCTGCAGCGAGGTGTCCGCAGCAGTCTGACAGGCGTAAGAGGATGAACGAGTATAGTAATTACACCTCACCTTGCAATTACCAGGACCGTGTTAATGGTAATTGCACTTTAAGTACATCACACCACTTCTAGAAGTGGGATGTGAGGCAAATTTATCAAACAAATACAAACAAATGCTGATACACAGAAAATACTCAAGCTGCTGTAAAGACCAGCACTTCTAACACTGGTTTCACGTACTTAAACATGATTTCCAGAGCCGGTGCTGCCCAAGAGAGCACTGCCAGCTCCTCTTGAGAGTTTGAGGTGGAGGAGGCGCAGGATGCCATCACTTCTGCTCCAGAGGGCCATGGCAAGTAACATCCCTGGGGCTGGGGTAACGTTTAAAACAGGGACAGGTCATCCCAGTGCAAGAAGCACAGCTAGTGGGAATTGAAGTAGGGCAAGCATAAAACAAGTCAGTTGCAGTGACTCCTTCACACAGTAAGAAAATTACAGTCAAATTTGCTTTGTCATTCAGGCACGACTTTGAGAAGTGATCAAGTTGTCTCAAGTGTGTTTAATATTCTGACACTCCAAAGAAAAGAAATTGCTGTGTCTCTCTGAAGATTGAAACACCAGTTTAAGACTAGCTTCGTCAGTAGAGCAGATAACGTTACCCCTGTGCCTTCATATTGGTAAGTCCAGTTCCTCCTGCCTGCCAGCCTAGCTGCTTTTAACTCAAATTAATTGCTTGCTGCTGATTCACATGAACCGTTAAAGTGCAAAGAGAGAGCTTGAGGTGCGAGAGTGGGCTGGACTGCTTCTTTCAGAGCCAGTTTTTGATAAACTGAAGTGCTAAAATGGACTGAAACTGATAAACTGAACAGAAAAAAAAAAAAAAAAAAAATGAGCCTCCCCGCTTAGGCCAGCCTCATGGGCTGGAGTAATACCGGACTGTGACAGCAAGATGGCCCTATTCCACTGCCCAGCTGTATGTACATCGTGCTGTACCTCTTGTATCAGGTTTAGGGATCAGCTGCCTGTTTGAAAGTTGGTTTTCTAGCGCATTATGGCTTTCTGGACATGGCATAGACCGAAGCTGCACAGGCTAGCAGAAGGAAAGGAGAAAGGGGCATAAGTACCCCTTTCGGCAGTAACTCACAACTGCACTTAAATACAGCATTGAACTGCACTTACACATTGTTTTGAGTCTAAGCTTTGACTCACATTTGAACAGTAAACTGATGTTTCATATTGTGCAGTAGTCCATGTTAAGGGTAAGTAAACCTGAACAGGGGTGTGGTAGAGAAAGATGCGCGTGTGTTGACAGATAACAAAATAACTGCCTTTCTGGCAGCTTAATGCCTAGAGATCCTTTTGTCTTTGTTACGACTTGACAAGAATTGCTGCCCTCTTTATCTCAACATAGTAATTTAAGGTGCTGAAATATTCAGAATCAGCCAAATTCCATCAAACACAAAGCACAAAGAAAAGTCATCTTAAACAGGCAATGCAAGCTATTTTAAAGTTGTTGCATTTATTCCCCAGAGAAGAAAGGATTCTCCTCAAGAGGGGGTTAAAGGTGTTAGTCAAACTTAATGTGTCTTTTTTTGTTAGATGAGCATGAATTTAGACTACTGTAAATTGAACAAAAATCATGGAGAATGGAGATAAGGAGCTTTCAGGATTAAAAGAAAAAAATAACCCCAAGCCCTTCATTAGTATCTTACAGCTTTTTCTAAGAAGTACTTTGTTGTTGCAGTTCTGAAATTAATGAAGTGTGCATGGATTATTGCTGCACATATTTTACCTTCAAAGCTGTTTATTCCCCTGAAGTCAGAGGCTTTGCATGTCTGTTAATATAGTACTTTCCAGGCCACTTTTCTAATACAAACTTCTGGGCTTTGACTCAACGCCAAAGGAGCAAAAGGAGCAAAATAACATCCTTACATTTGCAGCTGTGACCACAACATAAAATCGAGCAGGAGGAAGAGCTGATGCTGGAGTTGTTTTCACTACACTTAAGGCACCTCAAGTGTTGGAGCTCACACAAAGAGACAGGCCCACACATGCCCTCCCTAGCAACATGGCATTTAGGGCACTTGGCCTTTCTTTTCTACCTGCCTTAGTTTAGCAAGCACAGGTGAATGCAGCTTATCTGTTAACAACATAGTTCCATGTGAGCATTCTTTATGCATAGCAGTTTCTCTTCCTTGTCTGTACTACCTTACCTAGTCTGCAGCACATCCCTTAGAGCAGCTCCAAAGATGATTTTAGTGGCAGCCCAACTTGTGATTGGTTCAGAGAATTGGGAGGGAGCTTCAGATACAGATCCGAAGGCCACATCAGCTCTAGCCTGTTTTCATGCAGACACCTCACTGCTTGTGCAAACCCCAACTGTAAAAGTGCCACAGAAACAGAAGTCAACAACTGATGTGTGAATACTTGATCTTGGAATATTTGTATATTCAAGTGAGGGGGAAGGAAGAAGAGAAAAAGGAACTTAGCTAGATCTTTTTATTTGTCTGTACTGCTGTTAGTGACTCACAGCTTTGAGCTGTGATTTTGCTAACTGAAGAGGTTGCAGAAGAAGGCTGTATTGTTTCTCAGTTTCTGGAAGTAAGCAGCAGTTACATGACCATAAAGCTAGTGTGGGAGCTAACTTCTTGAGGGTGCAGTCTTACATTTTGTACTCAGCATATCGTAAAGAATAGAAACTGTTTGAGAGTGTACTTCTGAAAAGTTACATTAGAAAACTTGACATTTGACTAACATGGTTCCAGTTGTCAGTTCAGCATTGCTTCTGAGTATTTCCCCTGTTGTGAACAACTTGAAAAGCATCACCAGCTACTTCTACTGCCATTTGCTTTTAAGCATGTTTCAGGGATGCTTTCTGGCATTAGCATTTTCAGTCAAGTTGTATGATATTTCCATCTAGTGGGGTGTTGAGTTTTTTTTAACAACTGCATAGCAGTAGTAACAGTTGTATTTAACCCTCCCCTCTTCCACAAGGGCAGAGTAATTTGCTTTTCTTGGTGGGTATATGTTTTCATTAAGTGATTGCACAGCACACTACCGGCTAACATACATAAGTCCCTGCTTCCAGAGCTGTCTCAGAGTAATCTGCATAACCTCAGTACACAGCAGATAATTTGGAGGGGTTTGCCCTGCCTTTCTTGCCCCTCCCCACATCAAATAAAAAGTCATTCCTACTATTAATTTGATCACTACACTAAACATAGTAAGCTAAATTATGCACTACCTAAAAAATCGATACTGCCATCACTTTTTAAGACCTCTCAAAGATCAAACTGGAGGCGCATTAACAGGGAATGTTTTCCTTTTTCATATCTGTAGCTGTATCTGTTTAGAAGAATGGCTTTGTAAGCTTCTCCCATTAACTAACAAAGAGATAGAAATCTTCCACATCCTTGTGTGCCTTCTCCAGATGCAGATTAACTTCATTAATGGCAGCAGTAATCTTCCAGTCTGTCTGGCAGGTGTTGATCTGTGCTCCAGCACTAATGTAGATTCTTGCTTTGATGGTGCTAAATGCATTAAAGCCCAGAATGTGTTTCTGAAGCATATTGTCTCCATCTACTGCACTTTGACTTGAGCTTGAAGTTTTCATATGGACCAACAGAGGCAGCACCATGGAAGAATACCTAATACTTTCCACAATTCATAGGTGGGAAAGTCCATGAGAATAGGTAAGAGCTGATCTATACAAACTACACACACTCACAAGCACACAACCCACATAGTGGGAGCACAGCCCTCAGCATCAGGTATTTTGATTTACAGAACTGTACTTATTCCTGATTTAGCTGTACCCAGCAGTAAATGTAAGAGCAATCAGTCTAGCATTAGAATAATTAGAAATCAATGTGTTGAACTCCTCCTGAAGGAACACCCATAAGGAGCAGGAATATCATAGAATCATAGTTAGGGTTGGAAAGGACCTTAAGATCATCTAGTTGTAAACCCCCTGCCATAAGCAGGAACACCTCACACTAAGCCATGTCACCCAAGGATTCATCCAACCTGGCCTTGGACACTGCCAGGGATGGAGCACTCACAACTTCCTTAGACAACCCATTCCAGTGCCTCATCACTCTAACAGGAAATAATTTCTTCCTTATATCCAATGTAAACCTCCCCTGTTTAAGTTTGAACCCGTTACCCCTTGTCCTGTCACTGCAGTAATACATAAAAATAATCTATAGGGAAGATCCAACAGAAGGCTTAACACAGTCCCAAAGACTTCTATGCTTTCCAGTCTTGAGCCCTCTACAGGAGTCTCTGCAACTGGTTGTATGGTAGCGATGAGCACCACAAATTGAAAGTGTAAACACAGCACTGAGACCTGGACTACTTGAACAGATATGCTCACCTGAACAGCATTCATTGGAATGTAATATGAAAAGTCATTCACCTGAGCCTAGGAAACATATGTAGGGCACTTAGTAGATAGAAGAAAATAAGATACTCAGAATGCAGAGACATTTGTAGGTAAAGGGTGACTAGAGTGCCTAACAAGAGCTCATTTTGGCAGATTGCAGGTAGAAGTAATACAAATCTTGCCAGAGACACAAATTAACAGATTTGTGTCCAGTTCATAAGAGAGCCATGAAATTAGTGTTTGCATTGAAACCAGGCACAGAAACATTAAGTCAGAAGATTAGAGAACTGCAAGAACCTACTCTGGAAAGCATGATGTGTCAGGATGATTAGGCTTGATTAGATGTGCTTAGAAGCAATTTGGTGCTTTCAATACAAGTGTGGCTTTTTCTAGAGATTGCTGTTGGGGTGCTTATCAGCCTCCTGGGAAACAAAGTATAGGTCAGTAAGAGAAAGCCAGAGCTAGCCAGGCAAGAGGTTGAGGATAATGCAGATGGATACACCGTGAGGAGAACAAGCCACAAAGTACCTTTATTTAGCAGCACTTCCTGAAGCATATAGATAGGAACTATATTGCTTTAAGAACTCCAGCAGGACTTGTGAGCTCACTGTAGACATCACTAACTAAAGGTGTTTGACTTAGCATACTCTTATCTCCTGTATCATTTTATTCTAGCCCTCCACAAAATTAGACCTCTCCAAAATACATAGTAAGCACCTTTTCAGTGACCATCCCTGAAAGCAGCCTTGCCAAGCAGTAGACAGAATCATTTTTTCCCCTCTGTGCTGCCTGCCCACCATTATCTCCAGCCATAATAAAGTCAGACTCTAAAGAAGAATTTGTGAAGTACTGGACTTGTTGTCCAGTAAGTATGCTATTAATGTGTATTCAGGGGAAGGACACACAGCCTGTTTAAACAGGTGACACAGCACTGTTTTCACATGACTTAAATATCAGGCATTTAACTTCTAGTCAATGACAGCTCTAGCATTGAATTTTTGCTTTGGCCCCTTAGCATCATCTCTCCTCTGTATCCATCCAAAGAGCTGCAACATCACAGAAGTCATATGCCAACCCATTTTAACTACCAACTTGAGATAGAAAAATGAGGTTGCTTATTCCACTAGGCCTGGAAAGCAACTGTCAGCACTTAGAGCTACAGCATGAACTGCTGCAAGAAGTTTATGAAAATCGTCTGTTAAACAGAAAGCAGAGATCTGCATAGAAGTTACTAGAGCTGCTGGTATCTGTGCTTAATCTTCAGATCCAGGAACATTTCCTTGGGTTTTATTAGATATGTACATTTATAGACACAGCTGTTCAAGCACTGAGAGAAAACTAAAAGCCTACATGCTTCAGAGCCTGCAGTACCATCAGAAAGACAACATACTAGCAGCAGTGGAAAGGGAAAGTTGCTAATGTACAACTTCATCATTACACATGGTCAAGGCAATTGCATAGACAAAAAGCTTCTTTAGAAGTGTTAGGTACAACATCATGACATGTAGCACAGTTGGAAAAGCTAACTTAAGAGATGGTTTACAATAAATAATACCTCTAAGATTTTCTACGCTATTAGAAGTGCATCAAGAGATACTCAACAGAAGCCATCACACACCACTTGGAAAAAGGCAAGCAATAACTTACCAAGAATCCCATGTACACCAGGTAACAGGCTCCAGCTGTTTGTGAAAACCAGAACTTGTATCCCAACACATTTTCACTTAGTTTCCACCTTAAAGTAGCTGTAGACGCCAGCTCTAACATCACTCCTCTTATTACTGGAAGCTCTGAGGTACCTTCTCACAAATTGTGATGTGTATCACCTGCTACTCTTTATGCCCTTTCTCCTTGGAGCCTTCCAGGTGCAAAGCTTTGAGCTGAAAGATGTCCTCTTTAACTCTGTCTTACCCAAAAGTGATGAGTAGCTTGTTTCGCCTACTCTTTATTTTGCTAGGTGTGGAAAACTGATTCTGAAAAAATAAGTCTGAATTTCTGTTGCTTCCATTTTTTTATGTTTTTTTCTCTTTCTTCCAGTCAGGAATTAATTGCAAATTCTAGATACTTCTGAGTAAATGAATTGAACCCAGAGGGTATATATGAGTTACAACCACTGGTAAACACAGGATGCTTTCTTCCCAACTTTATTACAAAATCTGCAATGATCTCCACACTGCTTCCATTTCATTAGAGTTTTGTCACCGACTTGAATAGGTAGCTCAGGTCCAAATTCATTAACAGAATGGAAAGATTTACTCCAAATGTGGGATGTAGTACAAAGATGATTAGAAGCTGAGTAGTTGCTTTTCCATGGTGAGTGTGCCCTAGCTTGATGAGGTTATTTCCTGAACCTAAACTGTAAGCAAGCAACTGTGCAAAGTTGCAGACCTGCATATGGGATGCTGGGTGCACCTCTTGGAAATCATGACGAAAGATAACAATCTTAACCTCACTGAAGGTGGTGACATATTTTCCATGTTCTTGATTGGAGCCAGGATTTTGCTGGAGGCGCTTTGCAGGAGTTAATGCACACTGCACAGTAAATTCCTCTGAACACTCTTTTAGTCCCTCTCCTCACCAATTCTCCCTCTTCTTTTAGGATAGCTGAGTTTTAAAATGCTGTCCTAAACCTTCTTCATCTCCATCACCCTTTTAAATGAGAAACTGGATAGATACCTTTCTGCTTAAGCAACACCACTGGCATCACTTTTACACTGTGTTAGTCAGAAAGCACACTAATATGTTGTCTGCCATCAGAATTTCAAAGCACTTAACAAATATTAATTAAGTATTGCGTCTCTGTGAGGTATGTCAGTAATTAATTTTATAAACTAATGCCATATGAAGGAGAGAGCAGGGTGGATTCTCACATTACTGCATAGCCTCTTATTTGCTTACAGTTATTTTCTTCATGGGTGTCTAAACTTGAAGTGAGTTCCTTATACAGCTTTTGGAATGACCACAGTAGCAGGAACATTTGTGAAGCTGAACTGCAAGACACCTCTCATATTTCTGTTAAGTGAAAGCATGTCCTTTCAAGCTCTCATTGTAAAATAGAGTTAAAATAAGACAGGTAAAGAAGTTGAGACTTGAGCTCCAGCCCTACCTTCAGTTCATCAGAATGGGTGTTCCTAAACTTCCGTTGTCGTGTTTGCTTTTCTACATGTAGTGAAGGAATTTCTGGATGTTGTGGGCTTTCTTTTCCCAGACACGTTTACTCCTTCTGCCTGGAAATCACACTTAGGCAGATTTTGAGGACTTCATAAATTTGTCTGGGCTTTCTGAATGTCTGATAGCTGTAGGGAGCAGACACTTCTGAAGTAGTTGCTGCGTGTCTGGAAACTCTGGGCATTAGCACTGTAAACATGCACTGCAGTTACAGAACCTGAAGCAGCCTAGCAGGAGCAGCACTGTGTGTACTGTGCTGTCCACCCATGCATAATTAAGAGCAAAACCCTTCAGAAACAGCAGGCTTTACCTAGATATACTGTGCAGCTACTAAGACTCCATGCAGCCAGCCCCATGATTTCATGGGGGAGCTATGCAGCTATTTGCATATAGATTATACATCCCCTGGCTTCTGCTGCTGCAGCATCTGCTGCAGCTGCTGCAAATGAACATGATTTTTTTCTACCCAGGAAATTGTCTGCAAACGTATGGGATTCCTACCTCTGTAGTTTGTGTCCTTAAATCCACACTCTTCCAAAGCAACAATGATCAGGATCCATACTTGTTTCACTTCTCCCTTTGGGTAACCCTTTCCCTTCCAATGACAAGTGCTTGCAGTATGCTCCCACAAGACACCCAGAGACAATCTCACAGTTTGCTACTGTCAGAAGTGAGAGGTAGCAGTCTGCAGTCCTTTGACCTCTCAGCAATCCATGCTCTTGATCATCCTGCTGCTTACTCTGTGCTGCTTCTGGCATGCGTTAGCCACTTTGACCTATCAGCCTGGAAGAAAAGTAGCAGAAAGGGGGATTACTCTCTCTGTAACAGTGAGGTAAATCACCTAAATGACAGATAGAAGGTAAAAGATCAGAAGAATATCAGAACTGCTGCAAGTGCAGCTGGGAGGCTGGGAAAGTGACTGACTTATCCTCACACTTTTGCAACAGTCACTTACTAGATTAGCTCAGCTGCCTGTGAGGCAGTAGTTTGATTTTTCTTATACAGACAGAGGCCCTACTTTGCCTGTTCTCTCCCACTTGTCATTTATATGGGGGGATTCACAGTCACACCACTGCAGAATAATCATGTTTTTTGAAGGGTTATCAAGGATTTTATATATCATGGTCTTACAGGCAATTGCACATAAACTTTCTTTAATATGCTAATGTGGCCTCAAACTAGTTGGGTTATTTGTTCTTCCTTGGTTATTCATACGTTGGAGCCTAAAAGCATTTCTAGCATATTCAGAAACCTCTATGCTTTTAAATGTGCTTACTCAGGTTCTATGGTATCCTCAAAAAAAATGTTGAATTCCTTATCTTGCTCCTTTTAACTAGTGTCAAAATTGTACCTAAGCTGAATACATCTTCCATATTGTGTGGAAACTGCTTTTAAATTAAACAGAAATTTGAGAAGCTTAACACCTGGAGAATTAATAAAATATGTATATATATATATATATTCTCCCCCCCTACTCCACCTAGATTAGAGCTGAAAGAGCAGCAGCAGACTGGACAAAACATGGTGAAATTCTGATTATTCCATCAATATTGTTTGAGAAATGATGGAACATTTCACAGCATTAATAAAGCAGTTTAGACATCCATCTGCCACAGTGATGGAGCACAGAAGATCAAAAGAACATTCTCATCTGCCTGACACCCACACCCAGTGTTCATTCATTAATGACATGCTTTTAGCGTAGGTTATAACTGTACACATCGTACAACAAAGCAGTGCATGAAGTACCCTATCCATAGGGAACAGAGGGAAAAAAAAAAATCAGTGTAGTTGATGAAAGCATTCTCAGTGGCTGAGAACAGCACTAACTTGGACACTGCTGTGAATTTGAAAGCGTTGGAAGAATAACTGCTCACCACTATCTTCTTTTGATTGTGTTGCTCAGAATGAATCCCCCCTTTCCATTAGAATAATATGTAATAAATGGTGTTCTAGCTTTCAGAAGGTGTACACTCAGAGCATACAGTGTGGGTGTGTGTTGAACTACCAGTACTCTCAAAAATACAGGCAAATTAGAGGTTTGGGGCTGCCTGTCTGTTTTGGTGACAGAAAGTAAAGGTCAGTGTGTTGTAAACCAAATATGATTCATTTTAGGTTCCAAAGAAGAAAGAGTATCCATACTTCCATGACAGAGGAAAGAAAAAACCCACTGTTTGTCCTAATAATCATTCCACAGGGTTTCTAATCTAAAGACCTAAACATAAACTGGAAAGCAGAAAGTATTTGCTAACTGGTTTTGCATTTTATTTTAGAAAATAAAGTTTCTCACCTCCAGTTTAGGAAAATCCCAGTTGTAACCAGTCTAACTGGGCAGATTCCACATCAAATTCGTTCCTGGCATGGTGACGTTGACTTAGTGGCAGAGCCCTTTCTCTCTGAGAAAACAAAAGTGTGTTAGCCAGTTGCTTCAGAATAATATGCCTTCAGATTGTACACAGCTAATCCTCTTTCTACTTTGCTGACTGTAACCTGCTTAGTCTTAACATGCAATGTAGTCGCTGTCTTCTCATGAGCCTGATCCAAAGCCTGTTGAAGTCCATGGAAAGAGTCCAGGGTTTTTTTTCAGTAGTTTTGGAACTGACTCTATATGAACAGCTGGTCTAGCACTGAGTCTACTAGTTGAAAGACAAAGAAAATAAGCAGCACCAAACCACATTGGACTCAGCACTGTATTAAATATATAAATGAAAGTAATGTGAAACTTGTAAAACCAGACTGGACAAAACACTCTGAAACATGCTGCAGGGAGCAGTCTAGTGCTAGCAGGGGAATAAGTTAGCTATTTAATGATGTCGTTTCCATAGCTTTTACTTTTCCACATATTCTGTAATGTAACAGTACTTTTTTTTTTTTTCTTTCTTAGGCAAATAGCTGCCAGACAGCAGCACTGGAATGAGAACATATATAGTGTTTGCTTTTATCTTACATTACAAAAGAAGTATGAATACCTTGTGTTATTTCAAGTATAAAATTACAGATGTCAAATCATTTGGTGCTTTAAGTGCTGTGCCAGAAAAGTAATCCAGTAAAATTAGCTATGTCCTGTCAAAGCTGAGCAGTTGGTATTGTTATCACAGTTCCTTACTTGCATGGCTTCAGCAGTGTAAGATGGCACAAAACAAGTGTAAGAGACCAGCAAGGAGCTTGGTTGGAATTGCCCAGAGCATAGAAAGACAGGAGGATGGAAATCAAGTATACCTAAGGGCTCAAAGTGAGAATCTGCCTGATCTGCTTTGCAGTTGGTTTGAACTTTAAAAATGCTATTAAACAAAGGCTGTTCATCAGAGATCTCAAAGAATTAAAGCAAAGGGTGATTAGGTCTTGGTTCTGGATAGTATGTGGTCAACCTTTTGTTCTAAAGAGCATATAATTTAAAAAGTAGAAAAATACTTAGCTGGAAAGGTGAAAGAATGTTTTTCATCTCTATGTTACAGGTGAGAGTGCAAAACAGGGATTAAGCTGTCTTGTCTGGATTAGATGGTCAATGGCTACGTTGCCTGTGGCAAAGAACTCCTAGCTGCTCTCAAGTGCTTTACAAGCAAGGCAATCCTTACCGAGCTGAATAAGCCTGGAGGAAGAAGCTTGCTCTGGACCTGAACTGAGGCAGGAGGTACAAGAACAGGACATAGCAGAGCACAGCACAGGTATGTGAATTTCTCCACAGTAGAGCATGAAGAGCCCCACACACTTTGTACAGCACCTAGAAATTAAGTTAGAACTTTTATTGGCCATTCCTCAAAAGCTGGGTCTGAAGCAAGTCTATTTAGTAGATTATTTCCCTAAAAGGGGCAGAAGACTCACTGCATTTAATACTTTTTCCAGGCCTTCAGACCTGTAGTGAAACCTTAACAGAGACAGCCTGGTTTGCTAAACTGGGGACATGCTGCTTCTGTCAGTATAGATGTTAAGAAGCTTATTAAAAGACATAGCAGCTGACAAGTGAATCTTTAATCCCTGTCAAATCCCTTCAATTTATGACCAGTGTAAAGCAGTTCATGTGAAAAAGAAGTTTTTCATGGGTGTTCCCAGATGAGATGCATTTACTTGTGTGGTGATCATCAGAACACATTTTACATGTAATTTTCAGGATTAATTTTGGCTGCCTGAAAAAAAACATTCCTAAAACCCCCAAGCTTTCTTCCCCTACTTCTTGAAAACCATGGGAGCAATATTCATTGTCCACACTGGTATTTTAAGTAAGTAGCACGTGGGGTGTGGTGGGCTACGTAGTATGCCACTGAACAGCAGGCCAAATCCCAATGCTGGGAGGCTGCAATTGTGTTCAGCAGTCAGAAAGAACAAGGGCATATAGTGCACCAAAGCTTGCCTGTCCTGATGGGGATACAAGTAAGGGGTTAACCATCACACCTGCGGATTTACGGGAAGAATTTTTATTTGGTAACTCTTTCTTGCTTTGCAAACCACATGCTCACACTGAAAGTATCTCATGCTGCAGAAAGTCAGTCCAATTTAGGTTCCTTTTTCAAACAGGTTTTGTTGTGCTTAATCTGAAAAGACTCCACCAAAACCAAGAACTAGCTATGAAGGACAATTTTATATTTGTTTTTCCTTTTTATTTCTGAAAAGAACCCCAACATTGCAGAAGGTCTGTCAGTCAGTAGATCAAAGTCTGCATCTAGTGTACCTCAGTATGCTGTAACGTGAGCTATTTGTTCAATAGTTAGCTCTAGTTAACTAACATGACTATTCATTCTAAAATAAGCACTTTGGCAGTGTTTGCTCCCAGGCAAATACTTGTTCTGCTGCAGTTCTTTCTCCGTTCAGCTGCGTCTGATCCCCTTTGCCAGTGCTGAAGTTGTTAGCCTTTGTAGTCATGAGAGTTAATTACTACTCATTTTGTTCTTTTTCTGCATGGCCAAAAGCTTTTATGTCCTTTCCATGTTTCGGGAGTGGAACGACTAGACTGCATTAAGGGAATGTTTCTTATGCAATATATGATTAATAGATGCCAAGAAGTGGTCTACCACATGTGTACTGGTAGGTTGGTGGCTCTGCAGCTGCACTGCTAATGACATAGTTGGGCTAGTTGAAGCATAGTGCATCTGACAATGGAGACAGGCTCCAGGGCCCCGCAGGAGATCAAGGTTAGGTAAACTGGGCCACCTGGGAAGTTGTGGCTAGATATGGCATCTGAGGACAGATGGGATGGATCTGATGAGGGTGAAGACTGGACATGTGGACAGTACAGCTTCTATCTGTGATGCAGGGCAGTGAGTAAGGAGCAGAGGACAAAGTTAATAGCAGAGTAAAGCAACTCATGGAGCAGCCAGCTGTGTTCAGCACATGGCCCTTTGATATTGGGCTGGATTTACTTAGCTTTGGAGTGGTTGTGGTAGTAGGAGAGGAGCATATATTATTGTGTAGCAGTCATATCACTCCAAGAAAACTAGGTTTATCTCCCAGCCCAGTAGTGTTGTTGCCAACAAAGCAGATATTCAAATACAGTGCTCCTTAGAGGTTGTGGCCTGAAGTAGCAGGAGGCTTAGCAGAGACCACATACTTTTAGCATCTCTAATCTCTGGAGTTTTTTACTTGAATTACGTTGTCCCTTTTCAGCTAAAACAACCGTAGTGAAAAGCCTTTCACAGTGTGCTAAGTTGTTCTCAAGTGCTCTTGTTTCCAAGGGTGACTTTACTGGGGGCAGCAATGCAGTCTCAGAAAAGGGTTTTTACATGTCCCAGTTACAGATTTACTTTCCATGCTACTGACAGCTTGATCTGTGNGGATATGGTAAGTAGAAAAAAAACAAACAAGAATTATGACAATCTCTCTTATGTATAGGGATAAAAGAGAATCAACATCCCCTTCACTATTTCCCCTGTGTTTCTTGTATGAATATTTACAAGCACAAGAAGAACTACCAAAAAAAAAAAAAAAAAAAAAAAAAAAAAAAAAAAAAAAAAGGACAAAAAAGCAAAACAAAATTCAACCCACAGCCCGTCCAAAAGAGAAAAACCCAGACTTGCTGTGCTAGAGAGGAAGTGTCAAACACGAACATTTCTAAGGAGGAAAGCTTCTAGTCTTCATGATAAAAATCCTTTTACAGGAATAAGTCACATAACTGTAACTATTTTTAAGCTTTATAAGTTTCCTGTTTAATACCTGTGGGATAAGTCTGTGCAGCTAGCTGGTGGCCAATTTTAACCTTGGACCATTGAAATCTATTGACCTGTGGTTTGGTACAGAGCTGGCCATTCTGGTTTTTTTTCCTGCTTTGAAATAAGGGATATCTGGGAAACCTCTAGCACTACCACCCTGCTCCCCACTCTCCCCAAAAAAATCACATGATTGACTCAGAATTCGACCTGTTCTACTTAGCTGCCTAGTTTACAAAGTCACCAGGCATTTTGCAGTTATTTTTGCAGATAGTTTTTGGTTTTTTTTTTTTTGGTTTTTTTTTTTTTTTTTTCCATCTTTGCAGATAGCAAAGTGTTTTGCAGATAGTTTGCAAAGTAACCAGGTATTGAATCTGTTGCTTAATCAAGCAGATGTCAGACCTGGAAACTCACCATGATGCTTTTATACTGAATCTCATAGATACTAACTGGACATTAAGTGCATCTAATTCCAGAGCTGCTGTTTCATTCTAGTTTGAGACTAAGCAGCAGTTGTGGAAAGAGGAGGCTGAACTGGAGTGTCCTGCTGTTGAACAAACAATTGTATTTTTAAAGCAGAGTCTTATGGCAATGCACTGCAGGGCTCATGATTCATAAAGCCAGCCAAATGCTGAAGGAAGCTGTGTCTTGATTTGCAGCTTATAAAACCAGGAGTTTGCTAATAAATGCATTCTTCAGAATTACAGCCCAGCACATTCTTAAAAGTGGAGTTCATGGCTTTGTCCTGAACAGTAGCCTCCTATGATTACTACATACTGTGCTTTTATAATAGGTGAGGCAGCTTCCTCCTGGCCACTTAGTTATGTCACCACTAAATGGAATAAAAGAATTGGGATGACCCAGTCTAAAAGGGGTAAAGCAAACAGCAGAGCACTGCCATTCATGGAACAAACTTGCTCTAAGCACATTCTCTAGTTAGTCTGAGTCATCAGTCTTCCAATATATTTATTCCCTTCTTCCTCCTCCATCTTTCCCTTAGCTCTATTACAAAACAATGCTTTGACTAGAAGGTGGGGTGCATCACAGGGGGGGCGCCCCCAAGAGCAGTAAAGGTTGGGGGCTATAAGGAGGGACTGAACCAAGGCACTGAGAAAGAAGAGCAGAGCCCATGTTGCAAGAACATGCTTGAGTCAAGTGCTTCTTAAGGAGGGCTCTGGAAGGACATACCCAACCATGGGTAAGCCATGCATTAGTTTGGCAACTCCCTTGGAGCCTGTTCTCTCTACTGCCTGTTCTACCTCTCATCCCTGGAGTTGCCCCTGTTGCTTCCTCCTGACGCAGGCTGTGGTTTTAGGGAGTCCCAGGCTGAGGGTTCCTTTTCTTGTCAACTTTCTATCCTTAGCACTGAGATTTTCTTTTTTAAATCTGGGGAAAAAAGTATTGCCTGCTTATGAAATGGAATGAGTCAAATATACCTTTAAATTGCTTCATGAATTTCTGGCAAGATAATCTAAGGTCTGCAGGGGTGGATCAAAGTGAAGTGTGGTTAATAGTGAGCATCCACAGTAACCAAACTGAATATGGGCACCCAAGTGGTTATAGTTTAAAACTAAGTGATACAGGTGAGGAGATGTGTTTTGGTAAGGATTAAGAGAGACATAAAGAAACTGATTTTCCAGAAATACTAAACTGGGAAGTGTTGCTTAGTTGTTCACAGTGCAGAGTTTTTCCTAAAGCCAGCCAAATATGCAGTTTTGAGGATGTACTTCTAGCACATGCTGAGCTCAGGAGTTTTCCTTCACCAATATAATTCCCATATCAGAAGTGTCAGGTATGTTTTCTTCTGTTAACATGTCTGTATATGCACGTGTGTTTGTGCATGTATCCGTCTGTGTGTATCCTGTTACTAGCGATGTGCATTAGCTGCAGGCATCAGGGATGAAATGGACTGTAAAATTTCTGTGCCATCTGCACAAACAGTGCACTGGCTTCAAAAAGAATACTCAGATGTTTGTAACTGCTGGACTGGATGATGATGTCAAAATCTCTGTGAGGGGAAAGAACGGATTTCTGAACTGGTAAACTTCTTTGAAAATCCGAGGTTTTTGCTATCTGTCTTTCAAATGCAGGATTCCAGTTTTCTGCTTTGTTAGAACAGCAGGTAGATTGAGCAAAAGAAAGTTAATGGTCTGACAGAATGTTATGATGCCTTCAGGAGAGGTTTTCTCACCCCTCCATGCAAGAGAGCTGCTTCCCAGCATGGACTGAGGCTGCAGCGAGCCCAATTTCAATGACAGCAGCTTTGTCACTGGTTTTGCTCTTCCACAAGAAACAGCAGCACCAGGGTCAGTGTTAGGTGGCAGATTTGTAGGTGAAAGAATACAAATTTGATTACAGTATTGGTTTTGCTCTTAGTCAAGTTCAGCCAATTGTATTTATGTTGAGCAACATCCCAAGCCTGCTGGAGTCAGTGGGAGTTTTGCCATCAGCTTCCCTAGGGGGTTGGATTTTGCTCATTGTTTAAATTAGTTGTATCTTCACAGGAGCATACACGAGCAAAAGCAAAGCTTTTGAATCGAAGGAGTCAGTAAGCAGCTTTATGCATTTACTCTGTGACACAGGTAAAAGCTGAGACAGCAAAACCCATTTACTAGACCTTCAACACATCTCTGTAAAACCCATGTTAGAGTCAGAGCATTCTTTTTTGTTTTATTTATGGCCCTAGCTGCCTGAACGAGTGCATCTGGAGCTCAGATGCCTTATGCCTGAACAGTAAATTAGTTAACTTGAAAAACTGCACACGGATCTTTGCTGTGGAAATACCAGGCTCTGTAGTTGAGGTGCTTTTGTATGTGCATATGTTTTTTGTGTTAAAAAGCTATTGAACTTCAGGCATTAATACTGTTCTCTGTTTCTTTTCCCCCCCTTCCTCTTTTGTTACAGACAATGGACTAGCATTGAATATTCAGTGAAAGCTCCCCAGAGAGCTTAGGGACATGGACAGATTTTAAACAGGACCTTAATGCACTGACACGAAAGGACAAACGTTCTAGTGGGAATACTAATGCAAATGCCCTTCTTTGGGGTCAAAATGCATTAAACATCTGCTTTCGTGCCAAAGATGCACTTAAAATCAATACAGACAGGAAATCATAGAATTTCTAAGTAGAGATCTTGCTAGGTGTGTTAGCTAAAGAGTAGAAGGACTCCACTGACCCCCTTTGTTATGAAGTACACAACACTATCAAGTATCGGTGCTAGAGAGAAGCACAGCTATGAATCCCTTTCTGCAGGGCTCAGAATCTCAGATATTGTTGAAACTTAGACAGGAATATATCCTTCCTGAAGAGCTATGAGAAGTGACTTAACAGCAGCAGGAGTTAGATGCTTTGACATGTGTAAACTGCTGTTACCAGTTACTCTGATTACACCTTTGTGGAAGATAGCCTATTGCTATTTTTAATAAATCTAACTGAAAGAAATGCAGTGAAGCCAGTGCACAGACAAGCAGTGACAGTACATGTATTTGGGCCAACAGTGCAGCAACTAAACTCAAATGGAGTCCAACTGCAAAAACTGACTGCCTAGATGGGTCAGCATCATAGCAACACAGCAGTATCAAAGCCACAGTGCAGCTTTAATCACCACACAGCTGGTATTTATCATTAAGTTATGTGCATATTAAAGGAAAGCTTGACAGATTTAAACTACATGTAATCAAAACACACTTCATTAGGTGCTGCATCCTTGTAATTGCAGCAAGCATTTGACAGCTTCAAACTCCACATTTCTTAAGCTTGAGGAAGAGCATGTGTTCAGTGAGGAGTCCTATAGCCCTGCACTCTGCAGCCTGCAACTTTCTATTGCAGCCTGCCTTCTTTGTCCCCATAGCTCTTCCTTTTGGCTCCTCTGCTTTCTACTAATTCAGATATTTGTTTGCAACCTCACAGCTTTTCCTGGTCTACCATTCCTGATTGAGCTCTTTAAACCATTTCTTGGAGGCATTTTCTCTGCACTAAAAGTTGTTCCCAAGCTTATTACTCTGCGAGCTGGCTTTCAGGCTATGTTGGGTGTATACATCCTGCTTGCCACTTGGAAGACAGTGGTTGGGCCCAACTCTGGAGCTATAAGAAATAGGTAGAACTGCAGCTGCTATCCTCAGGAGATATAATTTGGGATTGTTTCAGAATGAAGTGGCCTCTCTAACCTTAGCTTTGCTGTTGGTAATGCCTGTGGTGTAACCATGCTCAACAGTTTGTGGTTTGGATTGTGGTTAAGGAGGACAATTCCATTTAAGAACACAACTGCCATTGACATAAATGGCAAGAGTTCATGATGTCTGTCTTCACACATGACCTTTAAATCTAATCGGGCAGCAAGACCAGTCAGACCCCTCTTCACAGGCTAGGCCTTGCTGAAATTGATACTCTCTGAGCCTTGAAGTGGTACCACTGGTGTTAATTTGATTGTCCCTGCTCCTCCTTCCTGGCCTAGAACGCACACATCCGTTAAGACGAGCACCACTGCCTTATCTGTACTTCTCCCATGTTTCTTAGAGGTGCTGGACAAAGAAGAAATGAATGGAGTATTTTCCTCATCTTGCAGCATATACCTTTTCACAGCAGGTGGGATGCACTGCAGAGCTGTCTTGCTGCTGACACCTTGTTGTGGCTGCGCCCGCTCAGCGATGTGCGGCATGACGGTGGATTAAAAGGGGGGCATTAAAAACAAAAAAGCAGGACTGGGGAGTGAAATGAAGACACTTCCCTTCATGCTCTTCCATCCCAGAGGAAGGTGAATGACGCTTATGTCCAGAAGGTGGCACCGGCAGCCCGAGCCTGCCGAGAGTTCTCTTACTGCCCGCCCGGCCCGGCCACAGCCAGGCGGGCACCGCCGCCCTGGCTGGAAGCTGCCTTGGTAATGTGGGCACTCAGCCTTCTTAAAGGCTCTCGGCCCTTTAAACCTACAGCCAAGTCTGTGCTGTCCTTGTCTGGCTACAGCACACGGGTGACCGGCATGGGGGTTACGCCAATAATCAGATGTGTGACTGTGATCTTGCGACTTGAATAAGCAACTGAGCCGGGGAGGAGCAGAAGCTTTTAGCAGTGAGATCTTTACCTCCCCAGTACAAAATTAGGTTTGCTATTGAAGGGGATGAAAGCCCATTTGTGGTCACTATTCATGGTTTAGGGATTTTTTTAAGGACATCTTGCAGCATCTGCTATTGCAGTGTGGGCACTGCTGCTGTTAGAAATGCATTTACTGCTGGTGCTAGCAGCTGAGTTATCACAAGCACTGGCAAGCATCTCAGGTGTGGCAACTGTAAATACTTAAAGACAGTATCGTGCTTTACCTTCTCCATTTTGGGGGAATCTCAATGACTGTGAAATGTAGATGTGGAGCAGAGTTTTGGCCCTGTGATCTGAGGTACTTCAGACAAAAGCGTGGGGTGAGGAGACACCTTGGTGCTGGAGAGCCCTCAGCTCAATGCCCCTGGGCAGTGAAACAGTTTTGTTGCAAGGAACAATGGGTCAATTTTTCAAGAAAGCTTTTATGCAAGAGCAATTCTGGCTTTTGTGTTTCCTTTCTTAGGTTAGAAGATAGCTTTCTTAATTTAGACAATGGTTTTCCCGACCTCAGAAACCACAGGGATCAGTGCTGTGTTTTGGAGATATCCTACTCTCCATGCTGGCCAGTCTGTCCCCATTTTCCTTGACTAGTATTACTGCTTTTGGTTACAAATTAAAAATAATACTTTCTCCCCCCCTCTTTTCTTCACCCCATCTCCTCTCAGCAGGAGCAAAACCCTGGCTCCTGGACCTGCCATGCAGAGCCAGCTGCTGCAGTAGGAAGGAGAAGGCAGGCACCAGGCCAGCTGCTGGTTGTGGCACTGTTGCCAGTCCTCCTCTTCTAGCCACTGCCTTCTGCTCCCTCTGTGGCAGCACTTCAGTCCTGAGCAGTAGCAGGCAGGAGGAGACACTCGAGGGAAAGCCTGCTGATCACATTAATCGCTTCTGCGAAAACAAAACCAACAAGACAACATCCAAAATAACCCCCAAACCTGTCCTCTGTGCTGGTTCTTAGGCTCTGCTAGTTTGCATGTAGCCACATGAAATTGAAAAACTGGAATAAACTGGGCACAGGGTGTTTACTGTGTCCCTTTAGTTTAACAGTGTCCTGAAAGGACCCTTGTCCTTTAGAGCTATCCACTGAGCAACAAAAAGTAACTGCTTTTAAAATACAGCTGCTTAAATCCATCTAGATTTTGAAAAGATTTTAAAGGAAGAAGCATGTAGGTTGAAAATAAGAAATAGAGAAGAAATTATTCCACATTGTGCAGCTGACTGTGTTGGAACAGCCTGCTTTTTCCCAGGTGCTTATCTGCTCTTGATGACTCTTAGCACTACACATATGCAGGAAGGTACAATATGCAGCTGGACAAGAGGGCTGCATAAAGAGAAAAAATTTTGACCTTGCAACAGCCTCAGATGCTGCTTTTCCTTCTTAGTGCTGCCTGTGTCCTTTGTTTCTTATACAGTCCCCTTACTAGACAATGTTGGGGGCTGAGCCTCTTAGGTTTTTTCCTTTCTTTTTATGTTGTTGGTTTACACTACTTCTGATAGCTTCTTTATCACCTACTCCCTGCAAGGCAAACTGCAGGGTCGCTTCCTGTCTGTAGCAGCTGTGCTGAAGAACTGCTGATGAGGAACAAAATGGGAGCTACTGAGCAATCATTTGGAGACTGGCTATTAAAAACAAAAAGCCAGCTAATTAGAGCTTAGAGGAAGAGGCAACACTTTGTGCAGAAACACCAGAAGGTAGGCCCTCCAAATCCCATACACTCCCTGTAAATAACTATAATTAACCTCACACTATTCAATTTATTAATTAAAATTTAATTAATATTTTCTGTGCCTGACAATCATCTTAAAGGCAGGCAGGGAAACAGTGGCAGCTGGGCTATAGTAGAGCAGCAGTGACATTCAAGAGGGCAGAGGCACAGGAGATTTGTCTTAGTCTCCTGGTCATACCTGCAATAAAACAGAACTGAAACTGATCACTGGATTGCTGGATGGGAGACAGTGCAAGTCCCAGTGTTCTCCTGCATGCTTCCAGGCAGCACCCTACAAATACAGCACCCACCTGGGTTATTTATAAGTGTGAAAGAAAGAAATAACAAGAAAATGAATGTAGTCATTACTTATTTGACCACACCAACTGAGGGCTGCTAGGCAGCAAGCACTGTGTTACACTTGAGTGTGATGTTCTGCTTGGTGCTTTGAGTAGAGGTGAGCTCAGCATACACCTCTCCTGAACTTCATGGGCCCCATCAAAATAGAACAACTATTGCTTAAAAATGCTGTGTCTGTACTAGTAGCTTAGTGCACGCCTGTTTCGCTCCAGGGATGGGTTTCCTGATCGCTCATACTCCCCATGGTCAGTATGTCAGACATCTTTCAGTGTCTGAGCTCTCTTCTGGAACAAATCTGTTGGTATCCCCAAGGGGAAACCTAAGTGTCACCAGCTGTGTAGTTCATACCAGGGTTTGTTCCAGACAGACAGGATAGATGCGGAAGGCACCAAATGTATCATCTTCAACAAGAACAGAGTTCCGTGTTATTCCGAGTTAGGCAATAGCATAATTTATACCCTCACCCATCCTTTTCCTAGAGTACATGATATTTTCTCCTGACGTTGTAGTACTCTTGATGCAGCACTGCTTTGCTGCCCACAGCATACACCTGTTAGTGTTCTCCATACTTTGAACTGAAAATAATGACTGCTGGAGAGGAGACAAGAGCAGAGCACTGTGCAGCATGGCTGCAGCAGCTCACTCAGAAGGGAGCAAACTCTTCACAGTGTGACCATGAGTTGATCTGCAAAAATTGGCCTGTGGGCAAGGCCTGGTGAAAATGGCCATGAGGTAAAGAAGGTCTTTTATTCCCCATTTAACAGAAGGGTGCAGACTGACTCAGCAAGAGTCCTTGGCAGCATGTTGAAACCAGATCTCCCAGGTCACAGGGAAAAAGTTCTCAGTACAGAACTGTTAGATAGAAGCAAGTGGGGAGAGGAGATGGGACACAAGTACTGTCATCACCACCATCTTCTTGTCTTTTCTCTGCTCCTGTGGATGAAACATGATGGGTTAGTTGGGTTATGGATACACCTAGTGGATCAGGCCCTTCTGGTAATGGCATGCCATTTCTCAATCCTGGAGAGGCAGGCACCAAGCTGTTTAATGCTATGAGGTCAGAAGATTTTCTGAGCACACCCAAAAGCTGGACTGAAGATTCCAGGTGAATGTCAGCATTAGAAAAGTGTCACATTATGGAGTCTCTTTGGCCTCTGGGCTTTGGTGAATAACTGCAGCTTCAGGACCATCACACAAGAAACCAGCCTCAGACCCACCAGACTGTGAATCACATCTCTTTCCAGGCATGGCAAACACTGAGGGGTGATAAGGGGCTAGAATGAATAAATTCTTTACTCCTGTGGGAAAAGTGCCTCTGATACCCTGCAAATTTGCTCACACAGGGTTATCCCCAGTCTTACAGCAGCAAGGCCAGAAGGGTGGAGATGAAGATGCCATTGCTAGTGCAATGGTTCCATTGGCTTCAGGTTGGGACACCCAGTAGGAGTGTTGAGTCACAGCAGCATTTGATCTTGTGTTGCCACAGGTGGTGAGGCATGTCCAATCATTGTTATATTGTTGGTAATTCCAGGTAGATTTCAGGAGAGCTGAGGGAGATGGAGATAGATACTGAGAATCATTGCTGCCTTCATCCGAAAATGAAACTCCAAATGAGCACAGTAACTGTCCAACTATTGCATCTATTGCCTGACTTTGCATCCATCAATTAGTGTGTTCCTACTTTCTCTCTTCCAATCTAGTACATGATTTTAACTGAATTTTCAGAAATGCACTTCCTGCACCTCTCCATAACTCACCAGCTTCTCTGACTTCTAAAAAAAGAAAAGCAGGGGGGAATAAAAAACCAACCTCGGGCAAATCACTGCTGAGTTTTGAATTTGACATTCAGAACAACAAATACATCCAAGCAATTTTTGCTTTACTGTTAGTCATTTGTACTAACCTGCAATTAAAAGGCTCAGCATTTGTTCTCATCTCTTTGTGAAATAACATTTTCCATTTCCTAGGCCCTGGCCTCAGGCAGTGGATTTTTGAAGCATTCATGCCTTGGTAATTAATGTTAAAAGATGAATGTTGCAACTTTTAACACAGTGTGTCGCTGAGTAAACACCCAGCAATGCCAGGGACCAAAAAAGAACACAAAAAATGCAAGGCTTTTACTGGAAGCTGCAAGTTTTGTGGACATTATCCTTTGAGCTCCCAGCTGCAGTACATTTGATTAACCCTTCCTCAATGCCTGGGGATGGGGGAGACTGCCATGCTTCAAAAAAAAA
>NDXB01002284.1:0-43511 GCA_002631895.1 Agapornis roseicollis | reverse complement strand
GGAGGAAGGGGGAGAACACAAAAATAAAAAAAAAAAAAAAAAAAAAAAGGCAGAAGAAAATAAATACCACATCTAATCTGTCAGTTCATTGTACACTGACTCATCATCCCCTAAAGCTTGCTGGGAAGGACTAGCTCATACAGAGAGGGAGGAGCCAAATCTTTTACAAGTGATCTGTATATGTAACACCACGAGTACCATTTTTGGTTTTGCTGAAGGCTAGGAGAACAAGGGATGGAGTGGAGAAGGAAGGGGTAAAAATGGAAGATGGGGTGGCAAAGTATGGTCAGAAGTTCCTTTCCTATTTCATGTTCCTTCATTTGTCCTGAGTCTGACTTTTCTTTGTAGAAACTACAGCTTCCAATCTGTCACTAACTCAATTGGTTGTACCTGTGATAGCAGCTCATCCTATGCAGGGCTTCTGTATACGATGCCGAGTGTTCCTCAGTACCATTATCTGAATCTATCACTGCAGCATTTTTTGGATGCTTTAGAAATTAAGTTACTGTGTCACCCCTTTGTAACAGAAATCCCTAGCAACTGAAAAGGCAAATGGGAAAATCAGCAACCTTGGCATTTCAGGAAGGGAAAAGGGTAGTCTGGATTGAAATTGGCTCCTTTCTTTGGCATCTGACTTGGCATTGCAGTCCTGATTCAGATCTTTTGGAAGACACACCTCATGTCTAACATTTCCCAATCAGTTGGAACAAGGCAACTGCCTCTTCACCAAAGCCTCCTAAGACAGGAGAAGTGGGAAAGTACTCACATAGTCTTGTGGGTGGTTTATATCAAAAAAGGGCACTGTACCATGGGAGGAGTCTGAACATACCAGGGACCTCACAACGCATCTATTAGTTTGGTATGTCCCCTTTCAATCTGATATCTTAGTACTGTTTCTCATACACCATAGCCTTTCCTGGGCAGGTAGAGGCTAGTGACATAATTCTAGAACAGTTTGGGGTGGAAGCTCAAATGGATGAGCTTAAAGCTCATCCCTTTCCAACCCCTGCCACAGGCAGGGACACCTTCCACTAGACCAGGTTGCTGAAAGTTCTGTCCAACCTGGCTTTGAACACTGCCAGGGATGGGGCAGCCACAGCTTCTCTGGGCACCCTGTGCCAGCGCCTCAGGACCCTCACAGGGAAGAATTTTTGCCTTATCAGATCAACTGGAACAAGAAAAGAATACTACCATTGGCTAGTTCCCCCCGCTTCTTTTCTACCCTCCAGAAAAGAGAAAGAAATTCCCAATCCAGCACACAAGTGGCAGGTTGACAAACCAAGTTTGAAGCAGGTGCTTTGGGCTTTGTTACTCTTTCATGTTCTTTCTGCTCAGAAGAAACCAACACCCAGAGAGCTCCTGGAAGAGCTCCATGTCTCTGATTCTGCAATTAAGTGTGAAAACAGAACCTCCCAAATAATCTTGCCTTTCTGGAAGTTAAGTTCAGGCTTTAAGAAAGATTAGTAAGAGAAACATTCAGCACTAGTCATACTCATTTGGGTAACAGGCAAGTTTTTGCCTGTGCTCACTTCTAGTATTCATTATGAGTGTGTATTAGTGACTTCCTAAGCAGTAATCCCAGATGAATAGTAAATGAAGTAGTCCCTTCTGCTGTAATAATTTCCTGTTCTTTTAGCATTGTTTATATACCATCAACAGCATGCTGATACATTAACAGGATACCCAGTGCTTGACTATTTCGTTACCCTTTGCTTTATTTGTCTCCCCAGATTGTTGGGAATCCTAAAAGGATTAAGTGATTTTTAGGTGATTTTGGTGCTGAAGCACAGTGGGTTTTGCATTCTTTTGTTTGGTTTGTTTTCCTGGCCCCTTTAAAAGTTTTCCAGTAAAGATGAGGACCTATTTGTACTAAATTTAGGCCTGCTCAAAATAGTTTGCTTTTGTTTATTCTAATGATTTTTCACAGATCCCTTAAAAACCAGAGGTCTAGAGAACACTACTGCAGGCTGCTTCAGTTACACTTTGTGTTAAACATGACACAGATCAGATCATTCAGCATTTTGCTAAATGGAAGCATTACCAAGTACTATAGAATGGAAAATGCTTTGAGAGTAAAAGCACTGTGTTTTTCCAGAAATGCTTAATCTTAAACAGATCATTCAAATGGATTGTAATAAACACTCTACTGCAGCTAATGAAAAGATTTTGTTTAACCTCAGTGGGCCCTCAACAGGCTGAGATAATATGCTTGCCCTTGCTAACAACATTCATTTAGCTGTGTTTCCTTTCCTACAGTGGGAATTAGATTTCCTTCTCCATTGTTTGTACAGAAAGACCCAAAGACTCAAGAAGATCATGTGGGAGCCACTTTAGAAGAAGGAGGGTGTTTGAATAGAAGACCATTTAGCTTTAGTCAAAAGAAGCATCCTTATCATGCTTTTGGGATGATGCCCACAAGGGACCATACCAGTCAACTACTGCACTACTTGCCTTGCTGCAGTGAGGGGCTGTGAGAGAGCCCTCATAAACAAGCAGCAAGCAGCCACCTCACATACCAGCTCACACACGTGTGCATGGGTTCACTGGTGAGCATGTATATTAAGCCATCCAAGTTTAAGTACCTGTATTTTATTTTCTTTTCCTAGCCTTCATTCCCAGCTTATTCCAAATCCTAACCCCAAACTTAACATACTTCATTCTTACATTACCTACTTTGAAGTCTATGGACCTGAACTGGGCAGCTCCTACCACCTTCAGTTGTCTCTGGACCAGACTTTGGTTGGTACATTTTAACTAGAGGACATTTCGGAAGTCATGACTGTTGACTTTCAAGGTCATTTCATAAGGACTTCACAAAGAAGCAAGCAGAGGCACAGAGCAAAAAATCATGGGCAGTCACCTAAGTATCAGAGCTGAGGGTAAAATTTAGGGATCTGGCTTTCTACTTGCACCAAAGCATAACATGCCATCTTCAGTTTGTTTTGTCTTTTGCTCTCTTTCATCCTTATTTCTTCACTGTTAGAATTAAAATGGCCAAGGTAATTTATACCCCAGATTCCTTTTCTTGTCCTGAAACCAGCAATGAGTGCTTTCTCTAAAGGTGCCACATGCTACAGTCTTCTCTCTAAGAGCATGGGATAGGGAGGAGAAAGCTTCATTAGTGTCCTTTTTGCTATGTAACCTTTCCTTAAAATGCCAGCAACTGAGCTTCCACAGAGAGAACAGCAAATATTGAAAGAGGAATGTGAAAGGCATTATGAAAGAAGAAAGCAAGAAAAGGGATCTGCTCAGACAAGTTTCTCAGGAAAGGTGATGTAATGTGTACTGTAGAAAATCCTAGCAGTTGACATAACTTACTCTCTTTGTAAGTAGCTGTGGCTGCCAGCAGGCTGGGAGAAACAAAACATATGGCTGGGAGTACAGCTGAGCAGACTGTTTTGTCCAGAAGAAATACAGTAGGTGTAAACCTTGTTTTCAAAAGATGTCATTGAAGTATAATTGAAAAGTGTTCTATTAATTAAAGCTGAGCAACCGATGGATGAAGTCTCATCTCTGTTGGGACAGTTCATGGGGATACTGCAACATTAATTCCTGCATGCTGGGAGCACTCAAAGGGCTGCTGTTTGGATGCCATGGTTCATGGTTCTGTCACAATCTTGTCTGAAGCCTGAAATGTTTCATCTTTAAAAACACTAGCTTCTCTACTTTGTTCCACCTGGTACATTGCAGAGCTCCTATGTGCAGAGACTGATAAACAAAAGTACCATTAAAGCATGAATGTATCCCTTTTCAGGTGGGCTAGTGCATAAATATTGGGTAAACTGGTAAACAGAAAGTCTCAAATTGTGGATCATTGTGGATTTATTAATCAGTGCCAGCAGAGGAAGAGCTGTATAGGACGAGTATCTTTTATGGAAATTGTATTTAGTTGTAGGACTGAAATACATGGTCTGTTACTTCTTAATAACTACTACTAGCACTGTTCAGACAGCCAACAGGCATGGTTTAATGAAAATGTGTGGTTGTTTTCATAAGGTTTTTGTGAATAACAATGGGCAAAGTTGCAGGAGATCCCTGATGTTTCTGATGGGACTACTGTCATGTCAAAGTGTCATGTGCTACCTTCTTGCTTTACTGTATATTAGTTACAGGGCAATCACAACCACTGACAGTACTAGATGTTTTCTCACACTGGGAGTAGAGGCACCCTGTTGAAACCTTAGGAACATCTGAATATTCTTCCTCTGCCTCTGCTACATACCCACTCCTTTGCATTTTTCCTTTTATTCTAGGTGAAGTCTGGATAAGAGCTGTCAGGAGACATTTTAAGCTGGTTTGAGGCGACCAAGTGATGCTGATATTGAACCACAGTTTTAGAGGAGTGGCACCAACAAGCCTGTTGTCATGCTGAGTGTTTACAGGACTTCCTCAGCTGCCCCAAAATCAAGCCATAGATATTGAGCTCCATTCTGAACACAGTAAGTCAGGCCTCAGAAGCCTGTATCCATTGCATAATTGAGTTCAGAATTGTGAGAGTCACCAGCCTGTCATCAACTGGTTTAAACCAAGCCACAGGAAAAATCACTAGAGCACAGTGCTATGTAGCTGACATTCACATTGCCAGATCTCTCCCTGTTGTACTAAACTACAATAAGTGTGTTCTTGTTAGTATACCATAGCACTGCGCTGATGCTGGGTTGCATTTCAAGAACTCCCTCAGTTACAGCAGTGCTGAGGCCAGAAACCTGTAGTGGATCATTGGAACTGCCCTGCCCACTGCCAAAACCCCTCTTGTTTCTTGGCCATGACAAAAGCTCAAGATTTCTTTGTGCAACTTCCTAAGCTGGAAAGTGCAGAAAATGTCTTCTAAGTTGGCCAGTTACTTAAGCAAACGAAGTGGTAGTCTACTTTTTTCGCAAGGATCAGAAAGCAGTGTTACCAAAGTGAAAACTCTCTCCCTATATACACTACCACTAAAGGTTACTGTAGCCCTAAAGAGACAGTAACCTTTCAAAAAGCTCTCTATCCAGGATGTAGTATCTGTTACATATCCTTTAAGGTTACTGTATTCCTAAGATAAAGCAACATTTCAAAAAGCTAATCTTGGGGTTTTCATGCAGTTTGCTGAGCTCAGTTTAAGAGAAGGTTTCCCCCAACTAAATCCAGAGTGGCTAGAGAAGTGGGCAAGAAAAGGCATTATAATTGACTGCTCCTTTAGCATAGAGATAAAAAACATCTGGCTGCTCCTGTTGGCCTTTGGGCCAGCATTTGATAGTGCAAGACTACTGCTGCTCCCACTAACTCCTTTCTGGTGTCACACTCACACATGGCCCTTTCTCATTCCAGCATAACCCTCATACATTCTCTTCTTTATGCTTCTTTATAAAAGTCCATTTGTGGCATGAAAAGCTTGTATCAGAAACAAAACTATTTAAATTTCTCATATTTTCTTATGTTTCTTCTTTTTGGGGGACATCTGAGCACAGCTGATGAAAGTCTGGGAATGTTTGCTGATCCCATTGGGATTTCTTCCCCTCCCCATCCCTAAGCCAGGTGGCATTTTTAGCTTCAAATTTTATAGCAGGGAGCATGTTAAACATCAGGTCTGAGAGAAATGGGAAACAGCACGATGGGGCCACAGTTTTAGGTATTGCAAAGAGCCTAACTCTCCATATTAAAAAGCAACCACATTTTTTGCTTTAAAGTGTGAACAGTCCATGAAAAAGCTACATGAAATCCATTTTCTGGGTGATGGAATGTACGCTTGCCTAGTTTGCTTCCTATCAGGTTATTAACACTTACTGCATCTGTAACTGCTGGTTATTGAAGGAAGGACTTAACTTTCTACCAGAACCCTGGGACTAATTAAAACATTGCCATTAATGTTTAATGAGAAAGTTGTTACTTTCACCAATAAACTGGCTTAGACTCCTAGTCCCATAAATCACAAATGGCACATACTGAATCATAGTTAACAGTGGATTTGGAGAAAAAAGCAGTCAGAGGAGTACAGCTTGTTGCATAAGTTAAAAATGATTGGTTGCTTTCTTACTTTCCCCACCAGTACTGGGTAATATATATGCTAACTAGTATTCGTCTCTCAGCAAGTCATCCAGACCTGGTAGGGCCAGTTCTTTCTTCCAGTAAGACCTTTGTATCATAAAACAAAACGGCCCAAACAAACATGCCCAGGGGGAAATGCCATGCTTATAGGAATTTCCGAAAGCCAGTGTATAGCACTATTTGCTAGCCGAGCTGGTTGTCTTGGGTGGAGGAGAATGGCCTGTTAGAAAGGAATGGACAGCGCAAATGGAGAAGAATAAATAAGACACTTGAGGATATGTCTAATGGATCTGAATATCAAGTGCAGGGAAGGAGGAAGCTTTGCTTCTCTTCTGTGCCAGCCTTGGGCAGAGGAGCAGATTGGTAAAATTTAGGTCTGTATATCTATCAGCCAGTTCTGCTATCTTACTGTTTGTATCTTCTCTGGTACCAAGTTATGCTGTGTTTAAAGTGATTTGATTTACACTGAAGAAGCCTCACATGAGGAGAGTAACATTTGGAGACAATGAGTCCTCATTGCTAATGTTATAAAGGTTAAGAAAAAACAAAATACCGCAAGCTGTTTCACAGTGCGTTTACAGAGAGAATGGTGAAAGCAGTGAATACTGTGTTCCGTTCCGTTCTGTTCCAAATGCTTCACTTAACAAAGATTAAATACTCCTCTGAACGCTGTCACTTTGAGGTACCTTCCTAATCTGGCTTTGCTCCTGCAAAGAATTACTCTATTGAGGTCAACGAAGCCATTACCTGGTATAAAACTCAAAAGAGAACGAGTCTTGCTTTTTACCTCTACAGCAAATCCATTCAATTCAGCATAAGTTAACTTACAGCAGTAAGTTTAAGTGCAATGCAAGAACAGAGCCAGCTGGTAAATATGTGCCTCAAATTTAGTACAGAGATTCTGAGTATTCTTGAACACTGCAGAACTAAATCTCCTTTTTCTCCTGTATAATCTAGTTTATTTTCCCCAGAAAGAACTCTATTTTCCTTTGGGTAAACAAAAGGCCACGTAAAACACATGGTTGTTTTCTGAGGAAAAAACCTCAACAACCATAGCTTGTATATATTAAAAAAAACCAACAACCCACAAACTTCTGTTTTGAAGATAAATGCAGGTTTTAAGTGTATCAGCATTTTTTATTCCATACCAGTTTTCTGCTTAGTGTAAAATACACACCCTTAGGAGTGAACAGCTATGATAAGTCATTAAAAACCAAATTATCTAGGAAAATAATTTTTTCCATTATGAAAGTAGCTTGTCATATATTAGGGAAATGAATTAGTCACATAGCACACCTTTCACAAGCTCAGAAGTATTAGACTATGGCCTGTATGTTCCCACATCTAACAGGAGCAGCTCTCCTTTTTGTACATACACCACTATCACTCCACAGTTTCTGATTATGTTTTATTCATCTGTAATCATAAATCACTCACAAATCTGTCCAAAGCCTAAAGCTAACCAAACCAGTTCATATTTCTGGCATGAGCTATTCTATTTGCACATCTTTCCAGATTAAAACATTGCTTGTTGTGATATGGAAAGATTCCAAGTACATGGTGTTCAATGGGAAAAGGTGACAGCATGACATTTAGGAGATGTATGTGTGGAGAAGGGAAGAAAAGCAACAGGGAAAGACCCACTCAATAGAAGAAAGTCAACTGAGCAATAGCTGCATATTTCATCCCTTGTTTTAGCACTCTGCTTTCTGGGACTGTTCAGCGTAGAGAAAGCGCAAGGAGGATCTCATCAATGTATGTAAATACCTGAAGGGAGAGTGTGAAAAAGAAGGATCCAGACTCTTTTCAGCAGTGCCCACTGATGGGGCCAGAGACAATGGGCACACACTGAAGCAGAAGAGGTGCAGTCTGAACATCAGGAAGCACTTTTTCACTGAGGGTGAGAGTGCTGGCACAGGTTGCCTAAGGAGGCTGTGGAGTCTCCATCCTTGGAGATACTCAAAAGCCATTTGGATATTTTCCTGGGGCTGCCTACAGCCAGTTGCCCATTTGAGCAGTGGAATTGGAGACCTCCAGAGGTCTCTTCTGACCTCAGCCCTTCTGTGATACTGCTTCAGCCTCTTGTCAGTGGGAAGGTCAGACACTTCATTTTCTTGGTGGCTTCAGTCAGGAACAGCAAATTTTAGAAATGCTAAGGGTGCTGCAGGAGCTCTATAAAGAACTCCAACAAACAGAGTTTGTGGAGGGACGGAATGAAATGCTTGTGAAGAAAGGATGGCAACATTACATCTGGCAAATTAATAGAAACAAAGCAGGAGTGAAAGAATTGCATATTACTTCCACTTCAGTCATTCCGAGTAACATTCCTATCATTTTTGTGTCAGGGAGGGAGAGCTGTGACATAACTAATAAGTGTACCTCAAGTATTACCTGATGACAACTTTGTGGCAGTGGGAGCACAGAAGGGATGCTGAGAACTACTGTGAAAGGACTTGTCATGTGCAAAAGCAAAGCAGAGCTATCTGGATACCTGATTTTTGTGACATTTAATTTCAGTGCAGACTAGTGAGGCCTTGGTAGTATCTGGGGTTATAATAGTGTTTTTCAGAATGTTTAGCCTGTCATTCTCCTGCACAGGATGAAGATAAGCACATCAAGGTGTACTTAGGCCTAGAGGCTTTACAGACCCAGCTGCTGGTGCTGCAAGCTGCAACATTTAGCTCTAGCCATAGACAAGAATTAAGGGCTGTACTGTGATCACATGGGGGGAAACATAGAAAAAGGGATCACACACCTTCATCTCCTGTGGCTGGCTTACTTTCTTGAATGCCAGCTCTCCTACATGCTAAGCAATAGCTGAGATGGACTTAATGCAGTGGTGGGCAGCAGAAAGACTTGGAAGACAAGTTCCATTCCAGGCTCAATACTGCCTTTGTCAGAATGCTGCTTGCCTGGAACGCTTTCCCATCTGCATGGCAAGACAGGGTGGCAATTTCTTTTTCTTGCTTAAGTGCATTTGGCAAAAGGGCAGGATAGAGGAGACTGAACCTTTCACAAACACATGCTCTGTAATGCCAAGCTGAGTTCAAGTAAAGTGCAGCACTTTCAAACTGTACCTGGCACCGTAGGGCAGGTACCTGACAAGCAAGATACAGAAGTTCAATTGCAGCTTTAATGCAGAAGTAGCAACTTTTTGTCTGTCCCTGGAAATACAACATCTTGCCAAGTTTCAAAGGTGGCATTTTATTCATACTGTGTAGTACACAACCCTGTTACCAAATAATAATCCCTTCATCTTTAGATGGTGCTGGTGGAAGTGGAACTCTTTTCACGTCTTGCTCTACTCTGCCCCTGCTGCCTATAACCACAAGTGCCTGCAGCTGAAAAGTCTATGTTAAGCGCCTGGCTTTCTCTAATGGAGACCTCAGAGAAGCACTGCTGGGCTTAACATGTTGTTTTGCCCAGGCATATACAAGTGTATTGCAGAAGGCACTATGCAAATAGTGTTCACAGAGTTTATAATTTCCTATTAGAACAGCAAAGAAAAGAAGGTCATTGATTTAAACCAGAGAATACAAATGATTTCCTGCCCACAAAGCTGCCAAATGCTTGGAGTTATTGATTCTTTTCCTCCCTGCTGCTAACCAAACACTTCTGGTGCTGTCATGGGCATCGTCAGCTTATTGACTAAGCAAACATAATCCATTAAGCCAAACATTTTAAAAATAATAGAAAATTACAGTGGCTATAGTAAAAACAAAAAACAAAAAACTGCATTCTAGAAAAAAAACATAAAAACCAAAAACAACTAGGAGAGGAAAACCAGTTCCTGAAGTTAATTAACTTTTATGTAGATTCAAGTTTCTGGAATTTAAGTTTGGATCCAAAAGAGAGAGAAAAGAATAAATTGAAAGAAGACTGGGGGGAAAAAAGAAAGAAAGCCCTTTCCTAAAGAAGCCAAAAAAGAGAGGGTGCAGAGAAGTGAATACTTCCAACTTTAAGACAAGCCCCGCAAAAAGAAGAAAATATTGCAAAATTGAGATTGAAAGGCTAAAAAGGTGCAACAGCAGCATGGTAAAGGCATGTTTTTATTTATTTATGTACTTTCTTAGCAGCAGGAGGCCTGTGCTGTTGTCTGAGTATTGTTTGTGAAGCCAGAGCTGAGCACAGCTGATGCCTGTCCTCAGAACATGTCAGTTTGAAGGTAGCACACATTGTATTAATAATTGTAGAACAATGCTTGCTGTCAAGTTGGTTACCAGGCAGTAGTTCACTGAAGGGGGGCTGACAATGTCAAAAAGCATTAGACCAGAGCCAGCAAATGCTTTATATGCTACAGCTGAACCCCAAAGATGAATTGATGCCCTGGATCTGACTTTAAGGCATCTGTCTGCTCTGGAGAGCATGTGTTTTTCTGAAGAAGCAGGAAACAAGTTGCTTTTCTGTCTTCCTCCAACCATCTGCCTACACACAGAAGGCAAAGAGCAAGAAGCAAGGGAACAAATCATAGTACGTTGTAAATGGACAGAGATACTTTGCAGACAAAATAATCTTCAGGAGTATGAGCATATGCTCAGGAGAGATGTTTAGAGGCAGCAGGGAGACAGCTACCAGGTTGGGACACCACAGAGAGGGCTGCCTTTCCCCTGGGACTGGCTGTTGCAGGTGCGGCTGCTGGCTTCCTTGGCTGAGAGCCTTGCAGTCCTTTGGTGTGAGAGCTAGCAGTGAGGGAAGAGCCAGTCCGAAGGGACACCAAGAGGGAAGTAAACAACCAGATTACAAAGTGATGAAAACCAAGGGTATCAGCCCTCTACAGTGTCTTAGAAGAAGATGTGATGCTTTCTTCCACTCCCTCACCCTCATGCCTGTTGATTGAAGAATACTATTAAGGCAAGTAGTCACAGATTATTAATGACCTGGTAACAGCTTCTTTAATTTTCTAATAAGTGCCAACTGCAGCTGCTGTTATTATTCTGCTGGTCCTACAACACACACTGTGCCATGCTGGAAAATGCTTCTATTTTTTATCACTGGAACACATTGTTGTGTCTCATAACATTGCATGTACAGTACACAGGCAACTTTTACCTAAGTAAAACTATATCTTAGGCTGTCAAAGCATTTTGCAGCCATTAAATGTCACTATCTTCCAGCAAAGTAGGAACTAGGAAGTGTTTAGTCACTTATTTTCACATGTGTGAATTGAGACACCCAAAGTTTATGGGTTTAGCCATAGTGATGCAGTGAGTCAGTCTCAGGGCTGCTCATGAAACCCAAGGAGCACCACCTTCTTCTGTGCCTGTACAAGACCTGCAGATGAATTGGAAATTACACCAAGCAGGGGCTTTTTGTACCTAAGCAGAAGTCCCTGGGAGTAAACGTTTTATAAAAGTGATAATATCTCTTTATCTCTATTCCTGATTCCCACAACAAGAGAGCTCAGTAGTATGCAATGAGAAAACAGAAGTGAACAGAAAAATGTACATGTTGTGGCACCCTCTGGAGCCTTCATTTTCAGAAGTCTGTGGGCATGGATCCCTGCCAGCATCATTAGCAGTAGCAATTCCCCGCTAACTGGTCCTGTTCCCTTTTCTAATGGCTCAGAGCACACCTACGTGTCTTGTGTGTGCCACTTTTGTTGTATTTCATTGTATTTAGCCCTTAGCAATCTAGCATTTTCCCAACAGACCCCACAACCAAGTATTTGATTCTATGATTTGAAGATTACAGTAGCAATACGTTTATGAGGAAATAACATTATGTTGTTAGCAGCCCTGTTTGAAAGTTTCTAGTGAAGGTATTCTCACAATGCCAGAAAGCAGCCTACTTTTCAAAGATATCAGCACTTTCAGGAAACAGTGATCCTGTAAAAGTATTGCCTGTTGAGCCCACAGAAACCACATGATGTTTTGAAAAATCTCACTCATCAACAGTATGAAAAAGTGTGGTTGGTGCTTTTGTCCAGCTCTTGGACTGTCACACCCCTTGTTGGGCAAAGCCCTGTGCCGTAGCTCCATAGAAAAAGCTTCTCCCCATATCCCTAAAGCTAGGTTGCTGAAGGAATCAGCCCTGGAGCTGCGGTGAACCTCTCTAGGCTGGAATGTTTTAGCCTGAGAGAGGAGATAGCGTATATGCAGGGACACAGCCCAGGTCTCTGGAGACCAATTGCCTGACTTGACACAGGATTCCTATAAAGTCATTTCATGTTTTTCTGCCACAGCTCTGCAAAATGAAAGGAAAAAACTATTCCTGCCATCCCTAACAGGAGCTGTAGAAAGACCCAATATTTATTGAATAAAATAGAGACATCATTTAAAGCATCAAACAGGGAGATACTTTTCCCCTCAGATCTTTTCCCACACATGTTCTGAGGGGGAAAATATGTATTGCAGTCAGCTGTTCCCTGAAATTCCTCTTTCCCTGGCTCATTTTTGGAAGAGAAGCAGATTCACATTCAACTGCCTTGTGAGCATCCAGCATATCTTTTTCCAAGGGTGGACAGGTAAATTGATAGCTATTCCTCAGATCAAGTTAAAGGTCTGACTCCAGGTGCTGCACATGCAAACAGTGTGGCAGGTTCCACTATTTCCTTCACCGTTTTGCTCTCTCCATCTCCACCTCACACAGCTCTGCACAAGTTAACAAGCTGGATCTGTCTGAACAGAAACTTTCAAGTATTGTAGAAGTTTCTTGTATTTTCTTTTTGAATAGTTCCCATCAGAACTTTTTTTCCTTTTTGTCTTTGAGAATAGAATGTTTCTAGGTCAGAATCCCTGTTGGTCTTGTGCTGGTTTTGGTCTTCAGTGCTTATTAAAGTCAGGAGTCTTTGAGGTTATTTTTTCCTCAGATCTTAATTTGTGTTAACAGATTTAGCTGATACTGAACCAGTTCTGCTCATATGGGCAAGGACCAACTTCTGGAAATGATCCAGGTGTCCAAGATATTAGAAAGTAATTAGTTTTTCTCAAAGCCTTTTGCTTTTAAGGGTTGATCTGATGTATTTCAAAGGGACTTGACTTTCTGAAGAAGGGTAGGGTCAACTTTTTCTGAAGGAGAGGCCCTTCTGGGGAGGGTGTAAAGATGGGTGCTTGAAATAAACTTACCACATCTGAGAATCTGGGGGAATTTAGGGTAGCATTTTATTTATTTTTGGTTTTCAGCAGGAAATATGGGGAAGAGCAAGGCGTTTGTGAAGTGCCAAAGGTGTGTACTGCTATAATACTGTGCACTGCTATAATACTGTACAATAAAAGGCATTATATCAGCAAGATATTTGGCCATAGGGCTGCTAATGTTCCTGTTAGCACTGATTCTTTTTAAAGCTTTGTAAATTGGGCTCCATGCTGATCACAGCAGAGTAGATCACATCCTTTACCTCCTCATTTCTGGAAGCAGATACATTACAAGATCATACGATTTACACTCTGTTCCTGCCTTAAACATTTTTTCCCTGTGACTGCCTCCCCTGGCATTCAGTTCCTTTAGGCCACTGTCCGCTGCATGCTTATTTAGTGTATGCATGTGGATTGTATTACTGACATTAGTAAGGCCATAGGCAGGCATGGGCCTTACCAGAATTGGAGACAGAGACTGTGAACTTCCAGGCAGGTTTTAACTTTCAACATAGCCACAAACAGTTCTTAGCCCAATGACATCTGCAGTACTTCTACAAACTTTTGTGACCATTTTCTCTTTCCAAAGTAAAATGTGACCTGCTAGCCAAGCAGCTTACTACAGACTCCTTATGTTTCTGCATGTTTTTTCCCCATCTCAGGATTTAGTAAGTTGACTTAAAGCTAGATAGGTTCTTGGGTTTGGCTTTGAGATCTTGTCAGTGTTTTCAGCATAATTAATGTATTTGACACAGATAAATGCCCACAAACTGGCAAGGGAGCTAAATAGTCATCACTGCACAGAAAGCATTGCAAGCTCTTTGATGTTTCCATGAGAAATGGCTTGGTAGTCTTCACTGATCACTTACCTTGCAGGTTCAGTGAACCTATTCTAGGAAACCATATACAGAAAATTCACATCACACTATAAAAACCTCCCTGGCTTCACAGTCCACTTCTGCTAACCTCATCCTAAGCACAGTGCTCTTCCCTCTCATCCTGAGAGCATGAGACAGTCAAAGGACTATATTTGCTGTTTCTTTATGAGATTCTTTTGTTCTACTGTGCCCATCTGGAAGCTGGGCTCTGACACACGCTGTGGGGAGGCACAGGTACAGCATGGAGCAATTCATTTGAACCTTGGATTGCAGCTCTTGTGATCTCACCCTGAGTGGCAAGGAAGCTAAGAAGCTATGGCTTTCTCAGGTAAAACTGTTAAAACCATAAACACAACTGATTCTTTTCTTCCTGCATTCAGAATGCAGGAAGATGCAACTTGGACGCAACTTTTTCATTTACCCTACTTAGGAACTCTTACTCGTAAATCCTTTGCAATTCACCTCTAAAAGACAAAATGTGAACATTCACACCTTCTTCCTGCCTCCATGATGTCCAGTTACAGAAACATACAATTAGGGATGCTAATGACAGATTATTAGGCATTAACCTATAATGCTGTGCTCCAGTAAGAGCAAAAAATGGGTCACTCTGTAGGTATAATTATCCTGCTTCTCCAAATATACCCTAGTTGTGCCTCTTTTCTGTGATATCCCTAGTATATAAGTATGAAGCATGGGCAGCTCTAGTTGTCTTTAGAGAATGATCTGGAGCAGGTTGCTGAACTGGCTGGTACATGAACTTGGCTTTCAGAAAGACTGAACAAATTAGACTGTAGCACATCGTTGCAGCTTAGGACAAAAGCAGAAAAGGATTTAGGCACTTGCCTTCGTTACTTGCAATTAAGAAGACAGGCTCCATTTCATAGAGGGATAAACCAAGGGGTGGCAGGATAAGGCTCCTTGGACAACAGGAATGGTGTCCCCAGCCTGGCACTGGGGTGGTGCAGTAGTCTTCAAGGAAAGAGGGCACACAGAGGGGGGAAGGTGGGCAAGCAGGAGGAAAAGAAATGCAAGCCTGCCGGATGAGACTATAATATAAAAAGAGCACACAAGGGAAGTGGTCTGTGGCAGTGGAGTACAAAACATGTATGAAGATACCTAAAGATATAGAAACGTGCAAATGAGAGCACTGAAGAAGGAAGAAAAAGGAAATGAAACCAAAATATCTGTAGGCACCATGTGATGCTTTGTGCTAACTGAGCAAGCCTCTTGCACTGTAGTGTGTGCCCCAGGAGATGTGATACAACTACAAGAATGAGGTGGCTGCTCAGAGTCCTTAATCATTCTGTTGACTACTTTCACTTGTTAATTAGCTAACAGCAAATGGAGAAAATAAGCTTAATGCAGTGTCCTGGCTTGTCAGTAAACTTCCTCATACCTACAGCTGTCCCTTCAAAGCATTTAACTAGGGTAAGTTACACATTCCTAGGAATCAATCCACAAGTTGACCCTGGAAGGGACAATTTCAGTGCTGGCTGAAAAGGTGTTTTGCCTCCCTAAATGCCAGATTGTGCCTTGTCAGTGCAGATCCTGCAGATCTTTGGTATTCCTGAACATGGGGGCTGGGGGCACAATTTGTGCTGTTACTTCTCAGAAATGAGGTAAATAGTACATTGAGACTATTTCTGTGAAAAAGGGAAAAATAAGATGCTGAAATGATGGTCCTGTTGAAACACTTCTTCTGTACTGTCCTCTCTTTGGTGACAATACTGGTGATGAAGGTATTTTGTAGACAGTATCAAGAAGCTGTCTCTAAAATGTTGTCCTGGAATGCTGTTAGTATAGAAATTGGCTCACACCCAGATGCCTTATGGATCTTTCAAGATCAATGGATGGGCAAGAGAGCAAGAATGTGAAATGCAGGTGTGTGCTTGTGCATGGTTTGCCTGACATTACCCTCATCTCTTGTACTTCATGACTGCCTGGGTGGCTTGCAGAAAAGCTGAACCTGGGGCTGACTCAAATCCCACCAGCCCAAGGGAGAGTTTATTTGCAGAAGGTTTAGGCAACAGTTCCAGCCTTGAAATCAGATGTTCAAGTTCATGTTTGGGCCTACTAATAAAAATTTCAATTTAATAGTTGTCTCTTGCTACACAAACTTAGTGTGTCATGCAAGCATCTGAGGACCACAGTGGTTCAAAGTGGTTTGAAGGCTCCCAGCTGCTTATATTGGTGGCCTGACTATATATTGTTTTGGCCAGTTAGGTAGGCAATGGCCCAAATTGAGATAGCAAGCAGTGATCACAGAGTTTGCATGGATCAAGTTGCTTCTCTGATTTCAGAACTACATTATTGTTTACTATTTGGTCTGTGATAGCACCCAGAAGCTGGATGTGCTGGTGGAGTGTGGTAGTGCCAGAATGAAGAGAAGGAAAAGGAGGAGGAAGAAACATTTTCTTCAAAGAACCTGCAGCCCCAGCACCTTCACTTAGGTCTGAGGGAAATAAATGTCTGTGGCTTGGTGGAAATGCCCCTTGCTTCATGCTACCTGCCTTTCTTTGGTGGATGTACCAAAGACAAACCTCTGAAACATGAATTTCAGAGACCAAACCAGAAGATCCGAGTTTGCTGAAATAAGGGAGAATCTCATAAACACAGCCTATTTTTAGAAGATCCTTTGTGGAGAAAACAAGTCTAATTAGAACCAGACTTCATTGTTGCAGTAACCCACCATTTCACATGTGACCCTGGGATCTTCCACTTCTCTGAGTCTGTTAAATCTTGTTATTAACTACCTGAGTCCTGCTTAATTTCAGAGTCAAGCGTGAATCATATACTACCTCCTCCACCATTTCTTTCTATTTTCAAGGCACAAAATGAACACTACACTTGTTAGGAAGCTCTGCTCCTTAATACTCATTTTTAGAGAGCACTTACTTACTATGATTTAACACCTCTTGGTAAGCGTAGGCTTGGTAATTTTGTGTGTGCTAATCTCCACTTAATCATTTACCACTGCAAATAGCACAAGGGAAAAGATGTTTTTGAAGAACAGCCTAGCTTGGAAATTGTGCTTTTTTAATTACCAGCTGTGAAGAAATCTGTTTTTCCACTAGTTGACTTGCATACTTTTTAGTGGTATAACAGGTTCTGGGGGGAGATCTCCACCACAGATAGCAACATGAACTTCCCTGCTCAGGAGGCAAGTGCATGTTGTAGTATAAGATTCTCCTAAATGCATTGTCTTACAGCTACTCCCTTTGTGGCAAGTGAAGTTGAGGGGGTTTGGTCGTTTCCTTTAACAGCCTCTACACTTTGCAGGCTGTAAATCGCTTTCAGACAGGCTCAGGACAGGAGGTACACCTCTGAGCATGCCTCTGCTTCCCTTCCCCTCTCTGTTCTACCACACTTCAGCAGAGCAGCAGATGGGAGCAGCTAACATGGTTGGCCAAAGGGCAGAAATCCTTGCTAGGAGTCCTTGCCGAAAACAGCTCCTTACTATATTTCAGTCTTACACAAGCTGACACCATTAGCATCTCCAGTGTCATCATTCAGAAATCATCAGCATGCCGAGATGCTCAAGGGTTTGTATGCATCACCTGGACATTCATGCAGCAAGGGACCATAATGGCAGGGGAGGGGAGCAGCATCCCCCTGACAGAGGCACTGGATTCCAAAGACACCTCTGTCCTTGTTTTTGGAAGCTAACAGAGAACTGTGGGATGAAAGAGAAGGTTTGCAAGGTCTTGAGAGACTTGTTAAAACGCGTAGCTCTGAACCTCATCCCGCAGTGTGCTGTCATGGGATTGGCTTGGGGAAAGAGCTGAGAAACAAGTGGGAGGAAAGCGTGAAGGGGTAGCCTGGGGATGGGATGGTCCAGCCTGCAGGTTTCCCACTGTGACTGAAAGCAAGCAACAGAGATCTTCTCCCTGTTACATCAGTGAGGACCTTCACAGAGCTAGTGTGGGCTGTGCACCTCAGCCCCTCACATCCCTGCCTCAGCAGGGCCAGCAGCAGTGACAACTGCAGGCAAGGTCAGCACATCAGAATCAGCCAGGAGTGCTGCATGAGGCAGTAGTACTGCATGAGGCAGTAGTGCTTGCTGGGACCACCACTTCTCTGCTGCCAAGCTTTCTTGCCAGATGGCACTGCCCTGGCACAGCACCATCAGGGCAGTTGTGGCCTCTGACCTGCTGTGAGCAGAGCTGGTGATGAGCATTTGAGCACAAAGCTTTGCTTACTTTCCATCCCCCTTGTTTGGGTGAGAGCAGACTGCAAGACCTAACAAACCTCAGACCCCTAACAGTGGGTTGCAGAGCTTCTGATTTTCACCCTTTGCTAAGGAGATCCCCTGAGCCTTGGTCAAAACTTCCTCACTGGTGCAAGAGCTCCACATCTTCCCACTTTAATTCAACCTGCCAGCAGCATCTTCCACCCTCAGACATTTGAGTTCAATTACCCTGAATTTCATCACAGAGCAAATTTTGCCTGGCTGACACTCTGAAAGGGGCAAAACTAAATACAGGCTGTGGTATCTGATCCACCCTCCAGATTTACCACCTTTTCCCCCTCCCTGTTATGCTCTGTTGATGTTGGATCCTGCCTGGCTGTATCTTACAGAAACTTGGTTATTAATCAGATTTGCAGTTTGAGGGGGAGAAATAATGTTATAAATTACAATCTAAGGAAGGTTGCAAACAGAAGTGGGTGAGCAGAGAGCTCTTGCTGTGCCTGTAAAACCACTGATACTGTTTCTCTGTAAAGATACACTTGTACTTCCTCTGCTGCAACTTCTCACACTGCTCAAGTTCCCCAGGGGAAGTGAAAAAGAAAACTCAGAGACACAGGTCAGGAGTGAGGGATGACTGTACCAGTGGCACAATTTGGGGATTTTGGGGCATAAAGTACATATAATGCCTATGTGCTTTTCTGAATTACTACCGTTACTAGCCATCCATAAATGTGAAGTAAGTTAAAGAGTAAACTTAAACATTAAGAGCTGTTACAGTCAAGTGAACTAGTTAACAAGGAAAGCCTTCAACTAAGGAGAAGCATACATTACAGTTGAATGCTAGTGCTGATAGAGTAATAGATGAAAATTGGACCTGGGTTGCATTTGTGGTTTCCCTTGGGCTAGAGGATGCAAGAGATGGGCATTTCAGATGAGCAGTGAGAAGAGGAGGCTGCCCATGTCATCCTGAACCTGTCCATGATGGGAAAGAGTCCTGACATTTGCCTCTCCAAACTGTGGTTGTCAGCTGAGCAATACCTGACTAACACATACCTGAGGGATGCTAGAAGAGGTTTCACAACAGGACTCAAACAGCCTAGCCCAGGTTACATTTCTGTAACTGGTTTGGACCTTTGTTTATTAACCAGCTCTCACTGAGTGCAATACCAAAGTGACACCATTGTGGCACTGAGGCATGAAGCCTTTGGGATTAGAAACATACAGCTTCCCAAAGTGTTCAGCTGTCTGCATGCCTACATCAAAAAGGGCAGCCTTTTGCTAGCTTTTATTTATTTATTTATTTTTAAACTGTTGTCAGGACCATTCCTCCCTGACATCCTAGCTGTGAGACAAGCAACAGCATTAAGTCGATACTCTGATGCTTGGTCAAGTCCCATCCTGCCACAGCCTGAAGCAACATGCTACTCTCCACTAACAACGCAGCTCAATTCCTGCTAACCTCTTGTGGGCAGGACCATTAGCTCAGGATCTTCAGGCCACACAGTCTCCTTCGTAGAATGTTTTGGGTTGGATGGGACCTTAAAGCTCATTCATTTCCAACCCACAGGCAGGGACACCTTCCACTAGAGCAGGTTGCTCCAAGCCCTGTCCAACCTGGCCTTGAACACTGCCAGGGATGGGGCAGCCACAGCTTCTCTGGGCACCCTGTGCCAGCACCTCAGCACCCTCATAATGAAGGATTTCTTCCTAATGTCTCATCTCAATCTCCCTTCTGTCAGTTTAAAGCCATTCCCCCAAGTCATGTCACTAGCTGCCCTTGTAAAAAGGCTTTCTCCAGTTTCATGTAGGCCCCTTCAGGTACTGAAAGACTGTTATAAGGTCTTCCCTGGGCCTTCCCACCCAATCCATGGAAACACACCATAGGTTGATTTCCTCAAAGGTGTTTCTTACTCTGCTGGGTCATGCATTCAAATGCCAAAATTGTGATTCATTAAAAGGGCAAGCTTGGGCTGGGGGGCGCAGGAAGGAAGAGAAATAGCTTGCAAAATCCTTCCTGTTTACCCATGGCTTGGGAATAAAAAACAGCACAACAGAATACACACACCCTGGCTCCATTATCTTCGCTGGCACAGCACTGGCTTGGCTCTGTCCCTCGCCATTCCAGGCCAAATCCAGCCCTGCCGTGAGCATGTTCACTTGAGAGGAGTTTACTCAAGAGAGAAATCCATTCCCTGAAGCCTGAATGCTTACAGTGTGCAAGGGAGCGCACAGGCACCCGGAGCCCCCGTGACAATGTGGCTCTGGCCCCTGGCCACACCAGGGAGGTCATTTTCTTCTCGGCAATTAGCAAAGTGGTGGCACCACTAAAAGAAGTTGAATAAACACATTCAACCCGGCTGGGTCCCCGCTTTGCTCTGTTCTCACCACCCTTCCTTCTGGGCACAGGGTGGGGCCCCAGTGAGGAAGAGCCCGATGTACTGTGCTTGCTTTCATTCAGGCCTGGTTGGAAAGGGCTTTTAGGAAAGAGGAGGAAGGGGGAGGGATAAACCTTTAGCTTTCTTCTTTTACAACAAATGTCTTCCTTTTCTTCTTTTCAGGGAAGAAAAATGCCAGCTTCTCTAAGAAAACTGCAGCAAATGGCTATTTTCATGGGACTGTTCAGTGGCGGGGGATGCATCGTGATGTATAATCTTATGCAAAGTAAGCCTTGCTGCTGTTAGCAACCTTATTTCTCCTCTGCCCCTTTCATTTGCTTTTGTGTAGTGGGGAAAATAGCAGCATGCAAAACGTGAAAAGCAGATGAAGTTAAGGGAAGTGTGTCCCAGACTCTGGGTTCTGCTTCTGTGGGCTCCGCTTTGTTCAGCTTCAGAGCTGCTGCTCTCCCAAGTGCTGTTGCACACATTTGCAGAGGTATTGCATAGGGAGGAGGCTGTCACGGTCGGGAGAAAGTCTGGTTTTTGAGGGCAAGGGCAAAATTAGATGCTTAGGCAGTAATGCAGGTTTCATTTCTTACTGAGATTTTACAGCTGGGGAGGAATAGAGGACCATCTGTGAGAAAGTATTAATGTCTAATGGTTTTATCTGTAAATCTCTGTGGGGCAGGCCCTAAACACAGCATGCCTGTGAGGTGCTAAGACACTATTAGTTTCTGCTGGATGAAGGGCAGATAAGAGTGCTCAGTATCTGGTGTCCTCAACATAAAAAGGACATGGAGCTGTTGGAACAAGTCCAGAGGAGGGCCACAAAGATGATCAGGGGACTGGAGCATCTCCCATATAAAGACAGGCTGGGAAAGTTGGGTCTGTTCAGCCTGGGGAAGAGAAGGCTGCGTGGAGACCTCATAGCAGCCTTCCAGTATCTGAAGGGGGCCTATAGGGGTGGTGGGGAGGGGCTCATCATTAGGACTGTAGTGACAGGACAAGGGGTAACAGGTTCAAACTTAAACAGGGGAGGTTTAGATTGGATCTAAGGAAGAAATTCTTTCCTGTGAGGGTGGTGAGGCACTGGAATGGGTTGCCCAGGGAGGTTGTGAATGCTCCGTCCCTGGCAGTGTTCAAGGCCATGTTGGGCCTTGGGTGNAAGAAATTCTTTCCTGTGAGGGTGGTGAGGCACTGGAATGGGTTGCCCAGGGAGGTTGTGAATGCTCCGTCCCTGGCAGTGTTCAAGGCCATGTTGGATGAAGCCTTGGGTGACATGGTTTAGTGTGAGGTGTCCCTGCTTATGGCAGGGGGGTTGGAACTAGATGATCTTAAGGTTCTTTCCAACCCTAACTATTCTATGATTCTATGACTTAAGACAAGGAAAGAAAAGCTACACAGGTGACATTGCTATATACAGACAGCTCTAGTTGCTGTGTGTCTTAGACCATGAATCTGAGTTATTAGTCCAAATGATAGATGCTTATTTTATCTAAAATTGTTTCTAGATATTTAGCATCAGACCAGAAATGGGCTTTGCCTCTCTCAGAGGGTGCTACATGCCTTTTGGCCCTATGCCTCTCCCTTACTGGAGCTATCAAATGATACTGCTTTTGACCTAACCCTGTATCAGAGGATGCTGCCAGAAAAGTGTAGCCAAGCCTGTTCCTCAAGCCCTCAGATAAGCTCTGAAACCTCCCCTTCATTTTACACATATTAATAGCAAATCAGACAAGGCTGGAAAGCAGGCTTTAATTTTAGGCAGCTCATGCCCTCAAGCTCTGGAGTACATGACAGATATATGATCCTCTTACACTTAAAATCTGGCTTTAACAAGGACATTAGCATTTTCTAATTTTCAGCTTCAGCATTGTTATCTGGTGAGGGGCAAGTCACCCCCTGTGCTATACAAAAGTCAAAGGGCTCATTCCCCACATCACTTAGCTGTGCAATCAAGTGGTGCAAAACAACAGCTAAGTCTTGCTCTGTTGTGGTGTCAATGGCCACTGAGTAGCTGTCTGATACAAACCAACCCAGTTGTTGGAAGGACACTTTCTAGTGCAAAGTGTGCCCCTCTATAGCCTCTAACAGACAAAGGACCCTTCTATTGGCCTAAACCCATGGCTATCCAGTTCCTTCTACCCAATGCACAGAACTGGCCCATGCTTTAACCTGTGAGGAGCAAGTGGCTTCCATTATGGTGGGAGCAGGGGAAGAGGGGGATGACTTCTTAACGTTGAAGGAAAGCTTGTATATGCGTGATCTCTGTGAAAGCAAGCACTCAGGTAATCCTGTTTCTACTCCCTGTGTTCACCTCCACACTCTCCTTATGGGAGCAGTCTCCCAGGCCAACCTCAGGATCATTTCAGCTCTCCTACTGAAACACACATGGACAAACAGATTAGTCAGGTGTTTTGTGTCCATTACTAACAAGAAACAGCTGAGAAGGAGCAACAGGAAGCTTAAACCTGTTTCCCCTTCAGCCTGTAGGATGAATGCAGCATACTTCTAACATCATCTGGGTGGCTGCTTGCCATGATCCATAGGCACTAAGTGACTCCTGTCCTGCAACCCCTTTACCTGGAGCTCCTTAGGGCAGCCCAGTGGACCAGGGAGGACCAATGCAGGCTGCAGCCTAGTAAAGCTGTTCCCATGCCAACTGAATGCTGCCCGCTCACAGGAAATGCTTCTAATTAGGGAGTGGGGTCAGCATCCTTCTGCCTCAGGCTCCAAGAGTAATACAGGCAAGAGAGTAGGAAACAAACCTTACACTTTGTTTTAAACAATGTGGAAGGCAAGAGCAAAGTTGCCCGAGTAGGATTTTTATACATTTGGGTTAACTCTGCCCTTCTTGAAGTCAAGAGAGTGAAGTTAGGCTGCCACAAAGTGCATGTAGAAATCCTAGCATGCAAGCCTTAAATCTGTTTATCAGTAAAACTCTGCCTCCATAAGGAGGGTTGGCAAGTTTCCAGCCTCACAGCTCAGATTGTCCATTGGTGACCATTGCACAGCATTTCCCAGATATACATAGCAACCAGCCATTGATAAATAGCAATTTACCATAATTGTCCTCCATATGTCAACACTGCAGCATCCAGTCTACTTAGCTATTGTTGCTGCTTGACCATTAACTCTAACAGTGTTTCTCTAATGGCCTCTCTTTTAATGCATCCATCAGTAGAGTTGCAGCTTCCTGGCTGCCACTTGGAAAGCTGTTTTCAAGACCTCAGCAAGAGTTTCACAGTATTAGCAGCTGTTCCAGTCTCACACTAATGTCTGCAAAATATTCTCAATTCTTAAAGTATTTTCTGAATCTCCTTTGAAAAGAAAACTTGAATTACCTTCAGAACATTTTCACCTATTCACCCTTATGCCTTTTTTTACTCCCTTTTTGTGTTCCTTGTAGATGACATACAAATATATGAAAAGCAGGGAGACACAGCCACAAGCTGAACTGTATATCAGTACAAAACAGGCTATATTCAGAGTCCTTTTGACTTCACTTCAGTGGGCTGAGCACTGCTTCTCTGATGTAAGGATGTGTTTCCTCCCTTAGCCAAGTTTCTCTTAATTAATAGTTTTGGACTGTTTTTCAGGAAGGGTGGGATAGTCTGGAGGAAATGTCTTTAATTCAGTTTTACTTATTTTTGGATTTTAAGTGAACAGCTCTCCTAACTACCCCATTTCTCCCACCCAGAAGGTTTTGCCAGGACCCAGTATTACCAGCAGGCTTTGGAGCAGCTGAATAGCAATCCTGATGCCCTGGAAGCCCTGGGTGCCCCCCCGCTCAAGGTTCACAACATCCGACTGACAGATGGGAGTAACCGTGTGGACACAGAAAGAGCACAGGTAATGCTGGGAAGTGGTGTCACAGGGTGGCTTTCCAAGACAGGAGATCAGCTGGGGGATTTGCAGCAGGTCATGAGTCACTTGGGACACTGGAAGGCAGTAGGATGGGATGCAAGTTGATTTAGAAGGGGAACAGGTTTCTAGAGCATAAATTATGCTCTAGTACAGGGGACTAGATACAGCACAAGCAGCACCTTTATGTTATGCTCTGTGGGCAGATCACAGAATGCCAAGTGAACCTCTCAAGTCAGTCAACCCCCCTCCTGCTACTGTAACCCAGAAAATAATTTTCAGAAACATATCAGATCTAGCTTTAAAATAGCAGTTGCCTCCCTTTCCCTCTTGGATACATCCCACACTATTTTTTAAAGCTTTGTTCAGAACAGTTTTATAGCTGCCTCTGAGCTACGCTGTGGTGCAGCACAAATGGGGTGTTTTTTAAAAGCACTGTAAGCCTGTGCCACGGAGCACAGCTGCCAGGGCTGAGCACTTGGGTTACATAGTGACTGGAGAATGCTGTGCTGGGTTCTGAAGTATTGCACAAGTCTGCCTTGCATCAGCCCAGGGCTGGGCCAAGGCAAACCTCACAAACACAGGTCCACTTCTACTCTGGCTTGCTGCCTGAAAAGATCCTTTCCATCAGTGCTTTTACCCCTTAATCCAGGACTTCCCTAGTTTTGCTGGCGATGCAGAACATCCCTAGTGACCTCTCCAGGTCCCTCGTTGGGGGATCTTGTCACTTTTGCCTCATTTTGTTCCTCTTGGTGAGTAGTTTTGAGTCCTGGGGACCAACCAAGGACATTAAGAAATGGGGCAAATGGTACAGCAAAGAAGAGGGGCTGTCAGGGCAGGAAAAAAATCAACCTTGAAACCAACTCATGTAAAATTCCACTTTCCGTCTCACTCCAGCCAGGCTTCACCCACATGATACCTGAGCCAAAACATTTCCCAGTTTCCCAGGTATTCAAGATTTTATCAGGAAACATTTCTAAACCCATAAATGTGCAAAACCCACAACCTCTCATGTTGAGTGAAAAGAAACGAACCTGTCCTGCTGACATTCTCTTATGTCACTGTTTAAGAATGCTGGTCGCTTGGGTGACTCAGGGCGAGGTCAGACCCTGCCTTCTGCAGACCTCACCCAAGACACAAACCACCAACTTTCTTCTCTACTTTTTCATGCTCCTGAGCACTCATGTTCTTATGAAATAAACTAGTTAATTGTCATTAATGATTATATCATAGATCAATTTACTGACTCCACAACATCCCCAGCTTCAGGGCCTGCTGGAGAACCCCTGGCATTTTCTCTTTGTGATTGCAGTACCACCAGCAAACATTTCACCTGAAACCTTTCTCTTATTCAAACATTAGACCAAGTGCAATTAGCTGTGGTCAGTGCTATAGCTTTTGACTTTGTTAAACAAGAGAGTAGTAGAATTTGTGACACTGAGAAAAATCACTGAACTTCTGATTGCCTTGATTGACATCAAGGGGCTGATCTATAGAGGATCTCAACCTACAGGTTTGTTGTGGTTATGGGAAGCTCTAACAGTGCAGGTCACCTCTGGATCACCATGCACTTTGGTAAGGAAAGGTGTTTGCTCATAAATATTTCAGAGTGCAAGTGGTTTTCCCCAGGGGTTGCAGCTGTAACACAGTACATTCTTTCAGCAGAGAGAGATTAATGCATGGCAGAGCAGGCATACTTGTATAGCCATGCACATGTTAGCCATTAGAAAACACAGTGAAACTCTCAAATACAGTAAAAAGATTACACTAGAGTTTAAGGTAAAAAGAAGGTGTTGCATCTTTGACTGTGAAAGGATTAAGTGTCCGTTTCATAGCATGCTCCACTGAATCTTTGACATACTTTTACATTTGCAGATAAAGTTACCAGTATCTGGAACAAAATCAGCGGGGTACCTCTACATTAACTCAAAGATGGACCATTCCCGCCAATGGTGCGTACTGGTGGGGGGTACCAGGAGAGAAATTGTAGGAGAAAAGAGTGGAGCAGGGTATTTGCTTTAGTCATCTGTGTTGCTAAGCTCATGCACACAAAGGAAGCAGAAATTTGTGTCTGAAGGTCTTGTGAAAGGTTATTACCATCATTACAGCAAAAATGTAAATTAGTTGAGAATTACATTGAACTCATCCCCATGAATACAAATAGAAGGAACAGCACAAGCCATTCATTTGTGTGAAATGTGTTCTGCAAACTGTAGCTCAGTGTACATACAAATACTGTGTGAGCCGAGGTAACATTGTCCCCAAGGAGGTGCAGAGGCCATTGAACAGCAATCCTACCTCCAGTCTAGTATTATGTATTGCAGTAAGGAAATCACCCATTACATCAGAGCCTATCAAGGTGAACTAAAAGTCATGCAGGATGGTTGTGGGTTGTTTGGTTTTTTTTTAAGCTATCTGATAAATACTGTCCTTATAGTAACAAAGCATCTGTTAGATACATTATAGTAGAAGGATATTCTGATTCCATATCATATAGTGGCAACTTTACATTTTTGTAGCACTGAAGCCTGAAAACCCCCTTTGTCAAGGGTAAACTGATTTCTAGAACTGAGCAAATAATTACTACATGAATACAAAGTCCATCTTCTATTGCAAAAGAGGAAAATTTATTAGACACAATTCTCTTCACATGTACTTGTTATTGGAATTTGTTAGGCATTTCTGCCGAACCAGCCATATGGTAATGTTTTCTTTTCGTAATTAGATGAGCATTACTTAATAGACTTCTCTTCTGAGTGAATATGAGAAATTAGGTGTAAAATGATGAGAAGGTGCTAGGCTGGGACTTCTGAGTCTCAGGGCCAGGCCTTCTCCCTTGTGACCAGAGATACGGCCAGAGCTGCCCAGCCCCCTGTCTTGCACACCTATGCTTCCCTGCGGCCTGGGCTCTGATGTCCTCACTCCTCCTTACCCCTTCCTCACAGATGGAGGGAAGTGACAGTTCCCTCATTCATTACTGAGTTACTGTGAAGACAACTGAAGATTATAAGATGTTAAACTACAGCAGTAATTGAAGTACATACACCTCTGAGTGTTGTTTTACAGTGAGCTTTCTATGTATTTCTCCAAGCTTAAAAGGAAGGGAACAAAAAAACACCCAACAAAAAAAACATCCATCAGACTCAACCGTCTTACACATGCAGAGCTCCACACAGCTAGGCAGGACTTGGTGTCCTTGCTGAGGACCTAAGAGTGAAATGTCTGGTTCCCATCTGGTCCATGGAGAAGAGCTCCTGAAGTCCCAGTAGGAATAGCAAACTCATCCTGGTGTGGCTCTGCAGGGCATGCATGTTGGCATTTCTAGTGGAGACCTGGCAGGCAGCCAGTTAAATGACAGCAGGTGGTGAACACACTGCTCTGTGCAAGAGGGGTTGAGGCTCCTAAACCACTGAATGCTGCTGTCTGAGTGCATAGTCTGTCCATAGTGGTTTATTTATTTAGGTAGTTGTTAAAGAAGAAGACAACTGGGGAAAAATTGAAATTTGGAGTTTATGAGCTGGTTTGGATCTGGAAGAGGAGAGGAAGCATTCACTCTGCACACAGTGGGGAAGGTGCCCTGAGGCAATAGTGACCAAGGCACCAGTCCTGCAAAATGAGACTTGTCTGCCCTGAAGCAAATGGAGGGAAGGGCTGGGACTCCATGCCAGGCAAAGAGGAGTGAGCAGTTACTCCTTCAAGCCCTGTTATAAAAGAGGCAGTTGCTTGTCCCAGGTCAGATGGAGGCAGAGGGTTGGTGAGCAAAAAGCCCTGTAGCAGACCCTTCGCACAGCCTCATTACCCAATTGTGTGTACTCAGCACTGACCCTAGCAAAAGCAGAATAGAGTGAGTGCTAGGAGCTTTGGAAAAAAATTCCTGTCTTAGTACCCCAAAATAATAGGCCTTCCCAGCTGGAAAAGCAGCATGAGCAGTCTCACAGAAGTGGGTTTGAAGCAAGGCTTAGAGAAAGGAAAAGGCTCCCACTCAGTCTCCAAACAACACAGTTTTCCTTCTCCTTTGAGTAACCACTGTCATACTCTGCCAGGGTTTCAGCAGTCACACCGAGTGATCACACAGTGTTCAAACTCCTCCAAGCCAGGATAATTCCTTAGCAACGCAGTCTGGCTCCAAGGCTGGAGAGGAGTGGAGCAAGGAATGCACCCGCAGGATGGATAGGAAGAAAGGCACAGGGTCGGGGGAGGAATGTCCTATCTAAAAATAGCTGGCAAGATTTTATCCAAGTTGCATCCAATAAGAACACGCATCCCAGACCTCTAAATCTGAGCTGTGCTATGCTATTAGGGAAAACAGCTTTCAGAAGCTGGCACTCACAAGCCAAGTTTTAAAGCACTTGAGAGAGTTTTTAAAAGCAATGAATGCATGGAATTGTTTGTTTCTCCATGCCAGATGTTTGTACTCTTGACTTCAGTACTGTATTAACAGTGATTGAAACAAGTTAAAAATCTCTTTTGGTTTGTGTCAGCTGGTGCCTTCAGGATGTCACCTTGAAACTGCGGGATGGGCAGAATATTCCTGTTTACCACTCCCCAGTGGAGAGTGTCAGTGTGCAAGAAGGCTAAAAATCAAAAGCAGCTGCTTCTCCACCTCCCACTGAGCTGAAGGAGTCATTAATCGATCACATCCCACTATGCCCATGAATGTACACAGTTGTCACAAGTGACAATTTCACTAAAGTGGGTGCTCTCGGACAATTTACCTGAGATTGACCTCATAATTGTAATTTCTTTCTTTTGCTGGTTTACTCATGTGCTCAGCAGAGCCTAAAATAAAGATATTGCAAAAGACTTGGTGTTCCAAAGAAGTCATGTGCTATTCCATGTGTGTGCTAGGATCATGAATCTGAAATATAAGAAACAAACTGCCAGGGTGGTGGGTTGACCCTGGCTAGCCACCAAGTGCCCACCAAAGCCACTCTATCACTGTCCTCCTCAGCTGGACAAGGAAAGAAAAACACAACAAAAAGCTCTCATGTCAAGATAAGGACACGCTGAAGGTTACTCAGAACTGCTTCATATCAACGCTGACCAACAGGAGATGAGGAGAGCATATTTACTTGGGGAGGAAAACACTCAGAAGGTACAGAACAGATGAACAATGCAGCACTTAACTGACTACAAGAGATTTTGATTCTGCCTTGATACTGTCGATCAGGTAGAGAATTGCCCATCATCAGGAGGAAGTTGAGGAATAAGCAAAAAATTCCCAACAAACCCCCAAATCTACATAACTTCTATACACCCCCAAACTGCACATTCAAACAGTTACAAAGTTTAAGGCACTTTGACTGAAGAAACACAAGTAACTGCCCTGCCTTTATACCTTGAAATGCACATGAGTCATTAAGAACATCCAGAAAAAGATAGTATTTTGGGTCTGTTGTAATGGAGCAGCTTAAACAAGCTGCATCTAAGGAAAGCCCAGAGCTTACACCATTGAAATCCGTTCCATTTCTATCTCAACATCCAAATTTGAATCCCAGAAATCTACCAAAGGCCCAGGCAATGCAAAGTTTTTGAAGAGCAATGAGTATTACATACAGAAGGGAGAGCTGGAAGTAAAGACTCACTTAAGACCAGCAAGCATCTTCGTGCTCAACAATGACCCAGCAAACTGGGCAAGATGGCTTTTGAACAAGTCTGAAGGGCAAACACAAATATCAAAAGAATGAGATGCTAAAGGACCACAGCAAAGGCATCTTGGACAAACTATTTGAGGAGGAAACAATACATATAAACTTTAGCTTGGCATTCATGGAGAACTGCCAGGATGAACAGCACGTATGAGACCTGACCCAACTCATATGAATGCCCCGCACATCAGGGAAAGGGTGAATCAAGGAGGGACAGTGTGGGTCAGCTTTAACACTGAAATCACTGCTATCTGGTTTCACAAAGCAAAACATAAATCATGTGATTTAAAACCATCAGCCTTGCACTGCTGCAGCCCACCTAGCAAGGAAAACACCTGGGAGATGTGGAGATCTGCCAGCCACCCAGTGTCTCAGAGCTTGGTCAACTCCAGCTTTTGATCACTGAAAAAGTTTGATGGTGAATCAAACAGTTGACAAGGAAAAGCCAAAACAACCACTTCACAACCATCAAGAAAAAGCCAAATCAAGCACTTCACACTCATCAACTACACTTCCCTGGCTGCAGTTTTGATTTGTTACTCATCTCCAAAGAAGTTGTGGCTATGGAAAGCAATCACAGCTTATTCAGTCCCTCCTGCTAACCTGGCCTGGCTCTAACCAGTAACACCAGGGATTCCGTTACTTGCTTAAGGGAAGCAGAGCTTGCAAAGAGACTCCATCTCTCACTTTCCCCCTAGAGACCCAGCAGAACACTCTGTTAACTTTGAGTACTCCCATTCATCCTAACCAACCCATGGGATCATCAAAGTTGTGAGAATGGGTGATATGACCACACTATACCAATGTTTCTCAAATATTTGAGCCTGGAGAAGGAAGAAAGCAATGGGTGGAACATCAGCAGAATGAGACAAGAGTAAAACCACATTCAAATTCCTGCTTTTGTTCAACTACCTAATAGCCAGCAAACACAGAATCTCTTACCTCTTGACCTCAAAGAGCCTCAGAAGCCACTTCCTCTCCATATTTGAGCTCTTTTAAGATGCACCTACTCAAAAGGAGGCAGGGAAGAAGGACAGCAAACTGATATGTTGATGTGTTCAGTGCCAAATTGCTTTGGCCATGTGGATCCCATTAAATACACCACAGCCCGTAGCTGCTCTCAGAGACACAGGTGCTGAAGGAGCAGCCAAGAGAGCTGGAGCATGCCAGGAAAAAGTGGAGAGTAAGGGCCTCAGAATCACCAGCAGCTGCAGAGAGCCCATATAACTTCAAGAGGATACCTGGGCACACCTCCTCCCCTGGCAGTCTTTTCATTGAAGCAGGTTAGGTTGTATCTAACTTCCTTAGGTCACTGGAGCACTAATTCTTTATAATTGGATTGTGTTGCATGTCACTCAATACCAATCTGAATAATCATTTAATTTTTTTTAAGAAAATAATCATCTTTTGATAAAAGACCCTAAGCTCCTCAGTTAAACTACTTAAGAAAGCCATTCTTTGCTCATAGAATCATAGAATGGTTAGGGTTGGAAAGTTCCATCACAGAAGGGTTAAGGTTATCTCTATCTCTGGAGATCATCTAGCCCAAGTGCAGGGTCAATGACAGCAGATTGCCTGGGACTGCACACAGCCAGGTTTTGAAGATCACTAAAGATGGAGACTCCACAACCTCTGTACCAGTGTTCAACCGTTCTCACAGTGAAGAAAGCTTTTTCTTACATGTAAACAGTATTTCCAGTGTTTCAGTGTGTGCCCATTGCCTTTTGTCCTTCCACTGGGCACCACTGAGAAGAACCTGGCCCTGTTGTCTTTACTCTTCCCTACAGGTATTTGCACACATTGGTAAGACCCCTCCCTCGGCATTCTGTTCTCCAGACTGACAACCCCAGGTCTCTCAGCCTTATTAGCTGCAATCCTTTAATTGTCTTAATAATTTTCAGTATGTTAAATAATTTCTTTTAAATTGCCTTGAACATTTGCATAGTTCTTTTTCCAGTTGGTGTGGTTGAAACAACCATCACCTTCGTGGCCTTTGCTGGATTGCATGTTTTTCCCTTACTCTCTAGTTTGATCTTAATAGCTTCTGCCAAGCAGTCATCACCCTCAAGGAAGCTATCAAGGCAGCAGGCAGTTCAGGGCAAGAGCTTCATTTACAACCAAGGAACAACAAATCTTGCTTAGGAGACTGTTATAATGCTTGCATCTATTTTAGTTGCTCCTGACTAGCATACCATAGCATAGGGACGATGTAAAACCAGATGTTTTAAAACCACTTGCTCTATAAAGGCTAAGCATGCTGAGGCGTTCCCATTTGAGTATGTTTCTCCAGGTGGTAATATGCTTTTTGCCAACTTGTGGGCCTGTCATTTCACTTCTGAGCCAGCTTCAGTGTGTGCTTGAGCCCAGAAACCAACTGTGTGTTGGGCTGCATCAAAAGGATCATGTCCAGCAGGTCAAGGGAGATGATTCTCTCCTTCTACTCTGCTCTCATGAGACCCCCCTGCATTCCTGTGTCCAGCTCTGGGGGCAGCAACACAAGAGGGATGTGGAGCTGTTGAAGTGAGTCCAGAGGAGGCCACAGAGATGCTTTGTGGGCTGGAGCAGCTCTGCTCTGGAGCCAGGCTGAGAGAGCTGAGCTAGTCTTAGAGTAGCTCCTGTTGCCTAAAGGTGCCAACAACAAGTCTGGAGAAGAACTATTTAGAAGGACATGCCAGGACAGGACAAGGGGGAATGGCTTTAACTTGGCAGAGATTGAGATTAGACATTAGGCAGAAGTTCTTCCCTGTGAGGGTGCTGAGGCGCTGGCACAGGGTGCCCAGAGAGGCTGTGGCTGCCCCATCCTTGGCAGTGTTCAAGGCCAGGTTGGGCAGCACTTGGAGCAACCTGGTCTAGTGGAAGGTGTCCCTGCCCATGGTAGGGGGTTGGAACTGGATGAGCTTTAAGGTCCCTTCCAGCACAAACCATTTGAATTCTAGATTCTAGTCCTTCCCCTGCCATTTGCCAGTGCCTTATCTGCTTGTCAAAGCAGAATCATTTTCCTGCATGTTTTCTGCAAAATGTGCTACAAAGCTCCTGGCAGCATGGCACAGGGAGTCCTGTTACACCAGTGGTGATGGGAACCTGTCACATTCTGAGTGTTGTTTTGGAAGACATAGCACATCTGGCTAAACACCTTTGGTTCATTTTATGTAGCACTGAGTATATAGAAATACTAGCATCATGTAATTTCTTGACCAGTCTAACACAGTTTCTCTTAACTGGCTTTCCTGAGAAGATTAACAGAGCCTGTGCCTCTGTTTGCATGGTAAGGCCCATGACGAAAGCATCCATCCATCCACCAGCCTAGCTAGATCCCACAGGGTACAAATGGAAGGTGGCAGACTGTAAGGCAATACCCTAACAGCTCGGGGGATTTGCCTGTAAGGATTAGTTAAAGGGCACCTGTGTAATTTGGTCTGTACACTGGGATTATAAATTACTTGAAGAGATGTGGTACACTGATTTCAACGCATCACCAGCAGAGCTGTGATTCTGAGTGCAGAAGGAAGCACAAACCCAGTGCAATTAAGGGCTCTGTGTTTATGGGAAAGAAAGATAATCCTTTCAAGTAGTTAAGTTCCCTTCCCTCTCCTAATTTTGCAGTAATTGTTGCGGTCCTAATGCTCTGCTTCACTTTGAGAAATCCTAACCTTTGTTTCGTTAAGAGATATTTTTATTGTATCCATGTGGACCTATTTTTCTTTTCCTGTTTTAGAAAGCTTCCAGGTTGTATTTTTATGGAACCAAAATATTTTGCTTTTACAGAGCTATAGAGTTGTCAGCTGTCTTGTAGCAGGGACAATTACTGAAATTAAGCAGTGTTAGAAGAGGAAATGCCTTTCCACAGAAGAGGAAATACTTTTCTCAGCCACCATCTAGTAAACGCTCTGTGTTTCCCCACAGGAAGTCACATCAGGCAAATAACATGGTTCTGGACACTGTGTGCCTTGGAGGTGACAATGAAGTTTCAGTGTTTTGGAGCACATGTTTTAGCATGATTTGTTAAACCTGTATTAAGGCTGATTTGTGTCTGCTCCACCCTGGCCCAGATACATAGCTGTCCTACATTGCACACCAGTCACTGGCATTTAAATACCATCTTTCCAAGCCCATGTCTTCAGGCAGGTTATTTCCCACCTGTCAGACATCTGAAATAACAGCCCTAGGTTTAACAGCAATGCATTTCTAGGTTTAGTGTACACCAAGAAAAAAACCCAAACAGGAATATTTACATGGATAATGTGATATATTTATTAATCCCAATGACAGCCTAATTCAACATCTATAAATGCTGTAAAGACCTCTACAATGCAAGCATATTGCTTGAGAGTGGAGATGATAATTGGTGTTCTGCTGCAGAAATTGGACCAATGTGTAACTAGAAAACTCGAGTATCAGTAATCCTGCTAATCCTTGGAGAAAAGCAAGGGCATTTGACCAGGATACACCATCTAACATATTACAACCTGGTCCCAGGAATGTATTTCTAGCTAGTATTCAAAGCCAGGCATGAAGGTGTAGTCACCAACCACAGCAGAGTTGAAGCTGTGTTAGCCTGCAATGAAGCACTGTACTTTAGAGCTGTACTGTTGATTCCAGTCATCCCTCACCAAACAAACGAGGAACTTTTGGAGTTTGTTTCAAATCGGTAACACTGTCTTGAAGAAAGATTATTCTTTTTCTTTAAATCCTATCTATAAAGTGTTTTGCCGTGCATGAAGAACAAAAGACCCACCAGGTATTCAGAAAACAAACTTTCATTTATTGTGAAGTTCCTGCAACAGTAAACACCTTATCAGAAGTACAGTGAACTGGCACTATTTCTTTAAAGCACTGAGCTGTCATCCAGGAACAGCACCTGGAATACTCAAGAGAAATCTTAAGCCATGGAATAGCTCAGTGCAGGGTCCACCTTGCTCCCTGTCCCCTGCCAACACCACCAGTATAGAATGGGCAGTTAATTTTTAGTTGCATTTCCTACAAAACAGCTCTCAAGAGTCACCAGGTGGATCACAAACTGGAACGTGCCTCAAATGAAAGGTGTAAGAAATGAGACAAATCACAATGCAAATTCAGCTTTGGAAAAAAGAGTACTTTATAGATCTTTAATTTAACAATTATAAAATCTATAGCCTCCTCCTTAAAGAAGTAAATGTAGCAACAAGAGGAGACAAGGCTTTGCTTTTAACTAGCTGTTTATTCCAACAACTGCAACAGAGGCAGAGTCCTGGGCTTACCCTGCCTACAGAGTTCCTGTCTCTCACATCAGAACCATAGAAATAACAATTCTCCAGCAACTTTTAAGAACACCAGCACTGCCATTCCTTCCAGCTTCCTGCATTCAAGCAAACTGGTACCATGCTCCCAGTGCTAAGAATGCAGCCAGCAAGTGAGAGCAGGGACAGAGAGCATTGCCCACGAGGTCCAGGGGGTGGATTCCTTCTCTGCACCCACTCCCTTCCCACCCTTCCCATAATTTAAGGCATAAGCAGCTTTCAGATGAGACACGTATGTACACGCAATCTTCTGTATTCATGGAGCTGCAGAAAACCAGCTCTTCTTCCCAAGCTAATGATTTGTTCCCAGTCTTGGCATGTTACTTCACTCGTAACAAAGCATCTCAAAAACATTAACCTTGACAGTCCCTTCTCTACAGAATACCTTATTTAGAGCTTTACCCACACTCACAGTGGAACAGAAACAGCTTCAAGTGTGTGGGACTGGCTGATAGTCCTGCAGTTAAATGTTACAGAAAGATTTTCCTATTACAGGCCCAATCTAAGATGCCTTGTTTATAATTTATACTATTAAACTTTCACAACTTTATACAAATTCTCAACAATGTTAAAAAACACTGTATAAAACCATCTTAAGGCACAAAAAGTTAAACAAATGCAGCCCACTGGAAATCTCAAAGCAGCCAATTCAAGAGAAGCTGGCCTTGTAATAAGTACATAGTTCATTTATACATGTTAAGCTTCATCGTCATACATCAATACCAGTAAATATAGCACAAAATGTATGTTGCTCAGCATCTACTCTGTTTCATCAGTACTAGCCCCCATCCAAGACATCATCTGTGGTTACAAATAGGAATTGAAATAGCTATATACCCCTTAAATTATATGCTGTGAGCAATCATGTGCTGTTACATGTTTAGGTATGCAGGCATGGCAGCGTTGTTTTGCAAGGGTGGATGTGAGCTTGCTTCAATCTCAGTGCTTTGCTCAACTTTATAAAAGCAAGGAAGTATGGATATGGAAAAAAGAAGTCAAAGTGGCAGTGATGGAAGCTGGGAGAAATTGTGCTGCATAACAGGATTTCGTAAGTTAGTGTCCTCTAACACAAGCAAATTGCCTTGGCAAATGAGTGAGCAGTAAAAGGACACCTATCACAAGTACTGTTGTGCCTAAAAAGTCTGAGAGAGATCAGCATTGTTGGTAGGGTCAGCAAACACACAGCAATGCAGCTACTGCCCACCTTCAGAAACACCCAGGTAGCAGCTACTCTGTTGGCTCAGGAATTTAACTTGCCTAACTTTAATGGTCAAAGCCATGCAAGAAAACCTTGCACAGGAGCTTCTCAGCAGGAGTCTGAAAGTTACTACCTATAGCAGGGAAATAACAGCACATAACTTGTTTCTCCAGAGTGTGAAAGGCATCTCTGCATTCTGACATAAAACACATCCAAGCTCAACTGTGAGTACAAGTGAATTTTTTCTCATATGAAGGTCTTCAAAAGGTGAGAAGCTGCTCTCCCTGCATGAATATTCAATATGTAATTGCATAGGGGAAGAAGCCTGATTAAACAGTTCAATATAAGTGCAAGTTTTCTGATGTGGCTTCAAGCAATGAAGCCTCATAGAAAAATACTCATTGCCCCCCTCTGTGTCACACAGCTTTCTGCTTAACTAGTGCTTTTCTCCCCACCTTAGCAATGCTGATCAGATCACCCCAGCACTGCTTGTATTATTAATAAGCCATTTACCTTTTGTGTGAAGGAGGGACTGTAGTATCAGCACAGAGCACTGAACTCCTGCTCACTAAAAAGAGTAAGGACAACCTCGGTACATTTGAAATTAGGAAAGTCTGTAGCAACATGGAAATAAAAGAAGAACTAGCTTAAGAGTTTCTGCTCATTGTTTTATAGCAAGAAAACTTTTGTCAGGGTTTATTATAAAGGAACAGCATAAGGAAACCAAATAAATAGTTGAATAGTTAACAGTATGCAATATAATAGTATTAAATTTCAATTACATAAAACTTAAACTTTGGAACAGCATCAATATGAAAGATTTCTTAGAAAACTAGGACTTAGTCTGAGATCCTCAGACCTGTACACTGCAAAACAAGTCAATTTTGATGCCCAGTTGGTCCCAGCTTTGTCCTCTGTGGGACCATGTCCATTGAGAACTATGACCCATCTATACAGCTCCCTAATCCCATTCTGCCCCATCATACACATGCTGTTTTTCCAAGTCTCTAAGGGAAAGCATGAGGCATGAGTTCTGCTTCATTGTTTCAGAGGAAGTGGCACCTTCTTCCCCATCTGATAGCTATATTGAACAAGGTTATGCAATTTAGCCTAAGGATGCTTCTCTCTTCCTTAAAGCAGCAGTTAGAGGAGGAGAAAATAAGGCAGAAGCGACCTCATACTCCCAGTAAATCCCCAGCTGTGTTCTGGGGAAGGTGGAATCAAGGGCTGATTTATCATTAGTTAGACAAACTGCCTGATCTAACATGGTGAAATCAGTGGAGAGAACTTCAATGCTATATCAGACCCTTTGTCATTTGTTTTGCCACTTCTCAACACTGTGCAGTCACACTGAGCGGGATTCTATCAGCACATCTCATCCAACATAGGAGGGAAGGGGAACGATCTCTGCTGGCTCTCAAGAGTGACTGAAGCAAATTCATCACCCTCTGGAGCAGGATTTTACTGTGCTCCCATATAAAGAAGTATCACCACTGTGATCTGAAACTGTTCCCAGATACAGATTTCTTTACCTGTGGGACATGTGTGTCTCTCCCTAGAAAAAAGCAGCTCACTATTTGGCTATACATCAGATGCATCTGGGTCTTTGACTTGATGTAAACAGAAATAGATACACAGAATAACTTTGAAATCTCTATGTCTCTATGTCAAATCTCTATGATCAAATTCTCCTCTCATACAACATTTTTAGATCAGTAGATAATTCCACTGAAGTCAGGAGTGCTAAGAGGCTTTTGAGGAAAACCCAGCATTATATATTTGCATTAAATGCCATAACCTAAAATACTCCTTTTGACATCTGTCACTGAAACATTTCCAAAGTCAACTTCCCCAGAACACTGGAACAATTAACAAAAACTCTGCTATCCAGCAACAAAAACAGAAAAAAAAGTTACAAACAAAAATAAGCTTTTTATCTTGGTTAAATTCCTGTCAGCCACTTGAAATCTTATCTGCTCCATGGAATTAAAAGCTTGGCACATTTTCGTTGAATGCCATTTATCGACATTATGTTTTAATCTAGAACATTTACTGCGTATCAGAAATTCACTTGGCTAGGATATTTTTGTTTAGTAGGAACCACTGCCTTCCGGTTAACAGCTATGGAGCTCCAGACTTCAGTAAATGAATTCTCCTGGTATTTCTTGCAGTAATGGTTCCTCAAATTTAAATCGTTTGGAAATGGCTTTCTGCTCAGTTACTTTTTCTTTCTCTGACTGCCTACATTGTCCCAGTGTATATGAAGCCACTACAATTAGTTCTTCTGTCACTATTGATTCCTCCTCTTCAGTCTTCTCAGAATCAACTGATTTTTCAGAGGCAGAATCTGCATCTTTCTGGGTGACATCGCTGGTCTCCCCTCCGGTACTGGTCTCCTCATTCCTGGCTCTGCAAGCAGGATTATCGCTTTGTTCTAACCATGGATGTTGAAGACATTCTTCAGCAGTTGCCCGGTCCCTGCAGAGGAAGGAAAGTGTTGGAATAAATGTCCAAATGACTTGGAAATGCAGAAGAGATCCATACAAATTATTCCAAGGATAAGACTGTATTAAAGACAGACTGACAGAACTTAAGAAAAGGGCTGATAACTATCCTTTACCAAAAAAAGACCAACAGAAGCCCAAGGAGATGAACTGCCAACATCTATAATAAAGGAATCGACAGATCTTTAAATATCACTTTCTGGTCCCATGTTGCCAACCAACTTTTGATGTTTATACATTTTTTTACATATATATGAAAATTATCCAATTTTTACATTTTTAAGGAACCTCCATAGATAAACAGTGCAGTTTCAATAGTAGTTTTCATGTAGTTTGAGACCTGGAAGTTCCAGTTTGCTTCCCCATCAAGAAAAGCAACTAACAAACCAGAAAAGGGTAAGGCACTTAAGCAAAGCTAAAAGGCTCAAAGCACAAGTCATTTGAAAGACATCAACAAAGTACCTGCAAGGGAAGTCAGTAAACTGTATCACATGGTACAGCTCAAACAGTTTCCTGAAATTGAGTTTGGACACATTCAGAACATGCGGGTTGGAAGGGAAATGGGGGAATTCTCTTTCCATATATAAGAAAAGTAATAGCCTAATGAAATATGAATAACCAGAGTTCCTTTATACTTTAGAAAGGATGATGCCAGCAATTGCTGTATTTAAACTGAATCCAGTCTGACATACTGACATACACAATTGTGTATTTTACTTACTCGGGTTTCTTAACCAGCAGAGTTTTGATGAAATCCACGGCAGACTCTGATATGAGGTCAAAGTCTTCTCCAGAGTAACTTATATTCATTTGAGATATATTTAAGAATGTTTCTTGTTTATCATCCCCTAAGAAAGGGGATATCCCTGTTAGCATAACATACGCCAGGACTCCAATGCTCCTAAATCAAAAGTAAACCATACAAAAGCAGCTTTTTAGTTTTTAGAACAAAAGAAACCCCTTTTCAGTAAGGCAAGCTATGATGACTGTGAATCTGTTCAACTCACCACATGTCAGTTGCGGTACTGATGGGGTCATAACTCAGAATTTCAGGAGCTATTCAGGGAAAAAAAGAAACCAAGATCTTTGTCATTTGCAGAGATCACACTGTAGTTACATAGCATGATCATAAGCATGTAGTAAAATTTAAGACAAGCCATTTGAAGCATGACAGTCTTTTGAAATCAAGATACTGCTGTTCAAGTGATGTGATTTTAAGGTAAAAAAATTTGTTTTCCTTTTATTGCTATCTTCAGAAGCCAGGGCAGTCTCCTTCCCTACGAAGGAAGCTGTAGACAAATTTCTTACAGAGAAATCAGAAATATCCAATATTCCATATTCATAGAATCACAGAATCATAGAATGGTTTGGATTGGAAAAGACCTTAAGATTATTCAGTTCCAACCCCCCTGCCATAAGCAGGGACACCTCACACTAAACCGTGCCACCCAAGGCTTCATCCAGCCTGGCCTTGAATGCCGCCAGGGATGGAGCATTCACAACTTCCCTGGGCAACCCATTCCAGTGCCTCACCACCCTCACAGGAAAGAATTTCTTCCTTAGATCCAATCTAAACCTCCCCTATTTAAGTTTGAACCCATTACCCCTTGTCCTGTCACTACAGTCCCAAATGAAGAGTCCCTCTCCAGCATCCTTGTAGCCCCCTTCAGATACTGGAAGGCTGCTCTGAGGTCTCCATGCAGCCTTCTCTTCCCCAGGCTGAACAGACCCAACTTTCCCAGCCTGTCTTCGTATGGGAGATGCTCCAGCCCCTGATCATCCTCGTGGCCCTCCTCTGGACTTGTTCCAACAGCTCCATGTCCTTTTTATGTTGAGGACACCAGAACTGTACACAATACTCCAAGTGAGATCTCACGAGAGCAGAGTAGAGGGGCAGGATCACCTCCTTACATTCCAGCACTAAACCTCATACCCATAAAGGCATATCATACAACTTAGAGATATTTCCAAGTACACTTTCAAGAGCTGAAATGATATATATGTGTGTGCATGTGTATATATATATATATATATTAAAATAAAATGGACACAAGTCTCCACAGGCTCAAATCTATTCAGAGAATGAATATGTAATTTTTAGCTTTTAATCCAGCTAATACTTATCATCACTGCTGATAAGACTCATCTAAAGCATGTACTCACCTTCAATGCAAGCACACAGCCATTACTCATTAGACTGGCAAGGTTCACAAGTTCTAGCTTTTCCAGCAGTACCACATCCAAGTAATAAACTAATCTTTGGGCACAGTAACTACACAGCCAGTCTGGCATTCACCAACTTGAGGGACTCTCTCTTCACTCCTTAAAAGCTGAGACTATATATCACTCACTATAGTAAAAACTTACCTACATATTCTGGAGTACCCATGATTTCTCTTAGCTCCTCACTGCTCTTCATTATTCTGGAAAGACCAAAGTCCACTATCTTAATGTCTCCCAGAGGAGACTTACTGGTTAGTAGAATATTTTGGGGCTGAAAAACAAAAGGAGATTTTCAGTTTCAGGATCACCCTAATATAATGTTTATGACACCATAGTGCATAATGCTTTTAGATCATGAGTAGCACTAATGCATTCCATGACAAGTCCAATACCCAGGATCATTTATATTTCCCTCAAGGTGAACTTGAAGAGACAGGCAGGCTAAAAGGAGCAGCAGGATTTTCTGTCCATAACTGAGAATCACACATCTATGTTTACTAACTTGGAACACATACAAAACACATGCCAACAGCTGTCATTTAACAATAGCATATAAATACCTTCACATTTGCACCTTTAGTCCCCAATATCACCTGTTTAACTCCCCTCCTTGCTTCCTACCAACAGATGGAAAATCCTTCCTGTGGAAGGGTGTCCAAAAACACCCCATCTTTTTAAAAAGCCTGAACACACAGAACTGTTTCGACTACCCCTGTTTAAGGAAAGCCTGTTGCAACCGACCTCAATCCTGTTCCAAGTACAAACAACTGCATTACAGAACACTAACTGCATAACAGGGCAAAAAAATACAGCAGCCTGAAAAACAGGTTTTTAAGAGCATCACCTTTGGATAAACTTGTTTGCTCTGACGTCACTAGATCCTGGCTGTCACCCTTCAAAGCAACTTTGTGGTCATTAAGAAGTTCTTTACCATCTCTTTTAAATGCTAGTTCGGTATAAAGTCTGAAAGCTAACTTTAGACAACAGGTCTTAGGGACTTTTTGCAACTGAAGCACCTTGCCAAAAGAAAGTAAAAAGGTGTGACCCTCCCTGCCCCCAGGCCAATAATCACTTTGGGTTCTATTACAAACTTCTCTGATGGTAACACTGGCAGTTGACTCTGCCTTCATGCCTCCAGTGAGGCAGGGGTCCCATGAAAGTAAAGAAGCCCTTACTTATTGGGAACCTGGATCATCTTGCATCAAGGATGGTTGAGAATGGAGGAGGGCAAAAGGGTGAGAACACCAAAGCAACCACTGGCTGATAATCCACCTGGATTAACACCAGCATTTATACTATTTCCCTCATCACCAAGTTGCTCTCTCCTCACCTCCTTCTCAATCATGAAGGTGTGCTTTCACCTGGGTAGTCTTGCTTCTGAACACACAAGTAAAACTGTGCAAGAACATTTTAAAAGCCTCTGGCCAGTTCTTGCTGCAAGACCTAAACACAGCCTTCCTTCCATTCCCACAAAGTGAAACCGTGGTATTTCAAACTAACCCCACCCTGCTGTCAATCTGTTTTCCGTTTGTAAATCTGTGTATTAAGAAAAGCTCTTTTTGGTACCTGGTGGCTGCACAAAGCCTTTGGGAGCTGTGCATTACCACCTGCTTTCTAGTTCGCATTTGTTATTCTGTACTTGTATTCGAAAAGCAAACATCCAAAAAAGCTGACCAGGCCTCCCTAATTAGCCCCTCAGATGTTCTTCCCAGTGGGAAATTTAGTTACTTTCTGAAGAGGCAAATAGAAAGCATGAGAAAAGCATTTGTTCTTTATATTTAAATAAGGAAAAGTTTTTAATGGAAAATTTGTGAAACCCTGAAGCCTCTATTACAGTATTTTAGCAGATAATGTAGTTGCGAGAATAAGGTTTTATTAGAATCATAGAATCATAAAATAGTTAGGGTTGGAAAGGACCTTAAGATCATCTAGTTCCAACCCCCCTGCCATTATTGTCTTTTTTCTAAAATGATCTTCTTATTAAAAACACACCTATGCAGAAAAAAACCTACAGTATGCATTGAGTCATAGCCCTAAATCAATTCATAATGAAATACCAGTTGTCTTTTTCTTTGAAGGAAGAATTCTGGGGTTCTTGTTAAGTGACAGTCTAAACACCAGCGTGTTTGGCACCCAATGTGGGGCACGAAGGGTTAAGATAACAACAGATCTGACCAGATTGGGAGTCACTTGTCACAATGCTGATTTATTGGCTCTCGAAGTTTTTCCTCTTGATCTCACGGTCTCAGGATATCA
>NDXB01002283.1:15941-33051 GCA_002631895.1 Agapornis roseicollis | reverse complement strand
AAAAAAATTGCAAAATAAAAAAAAAAAAAAAAAACACAAACAAAACCAAAACAAACCAAAACCAAACAAGCAAACGAAAAACTGCAGAAAAAAAAGAAATGTATTGGGGTTAAGGCTGGTGTTATAGTCAATGTAACTGAAATGGAAGGCTTATATGGCCCGTAAAGACATTATGGGCATTGGGGAAGCTATGAACTGATTCTATTGCTTTCTAGCGTTTGATTCTGTGCCTGTCATTTAATCTTTATATTCATCAGTGCTTAGCTGCCTTACCGCCTACTGGAATACACTGTACTACATTCTGCTACTTTGTGTTAAGTCAGGTCCCCGCAGTTTCTCAAATAACACTGTGAGCTGATCGGTAGTTATTGTCATGGTGACCAGTTTATACAGTGAACTCTCACAAAAGGCAATTCTTTGTCTTGAGAAGTCAGTTTTATGTTTAGGTTTTAATATATTGTGGTTCAGATAACCACACTTTTGCAGCATCTTTTGATGTTAGACAAGTCAGTTGCTGGAGACAAGATTCTTTCTCCAGTATGTACAGAGATGAAAAACAATTTGCTTTCTTGACAGACTGTTTTTAAATCAACTCATTTTTGCACCCTTAACCATAACTTAGTGGAACTTTTCTGACCTCAGACCTCTGCTTCATTTAGACGTCCAACATTCTGCATTCAAAATATCTATATTTTATAGATATACAATTATTTGTGTGTGAGCATGTCTATTTTCTCAAGACTAAAGCAAGCTTGATTTTTTTCACATTTTTCACGTTAGCATTTGCTATACAAGAGGACTGTGCAAAGGTAATATGAAAAGAGACAAGAATAAAAGACTACTGCTAGCTATAAGTATCCTGGGGAGGTATTTAATACTATTGCAGCTGTCTCTAGCTTCAGTTTCTAGGCAGCTGGAAGGCTTCTCACACCTGGGGACCTGGCTTGGCCAATCACTGGAAAATAAGAATGGGGTATTTGGATGAAATGAAATTCCACTAGGAAATGGTGTGATAGTAAAGATCTCTTGAATAGGTATTTACAGTCATTGTATCACCTACAGGCCCATGTGGAGGGAGGGTCTTGGGGTCTCCGAGCCCTGCAGAAACACGCAGTGTGTGGCAGTTGCAGCAGACATCCTTATGCTCTAAATAGATGCAGAATGCATGGCAGAGGTACCAGACAGCAGATGACTTGCCTGCAGTCACTCAGCAGGTTAGTGGCAGGGTTTCTTGGCTAGCAGACCTGTTTTGTCCTGAACTAAATCTCTGTACAGGAATTTTCCTTTTCAGTTTTTGGGGAGAAAAATAGACTGACATCCCAGAAACAAAGTTTGTCAGCTATCAACCTACAAACTGCATTCATAGCTACCACAGTATATTTTAAGTCAACAGGTTGTTGTTCAGGTTGAATTAATGCTGTTCTTGGAAGGCTGCACTTGTGTAATGTGTCCTTATACATCTACATCAAAGCCTTGCAAGAAGTTATTTGTTAGAATAGCCTTGTGAAATACTACTAAGTATTATTTTTAGAAAATGATTCTGAAGTAGTTGGAGTTCATAACCAGACAGCTCTTTCTTGAATGACGCCCACTTTTGTACTAACAGCAGGAATAAATGTGCCACCTTACTCTTCTCAAAGATCCTCTTCTCATTCTCTTTATAGTGGAGTGGTGAAATGTAGGCAGGTAAGAAGAAATCCTTGAGCAAGTGACAAATGTACTCAGTTCTCATGTGGAGTAAAATCCTCACCAGAACCTTTTGTGACAATGTCTGTCACAAAACACAACTGTTCCCTGGCTTGTAACATTAAATTCCACCATGGCCATGAGAAAGATGGTCAGAGGACCACCTGAAATTAGCATTTTGGTCAGGAATTAAATAAATACTTTTTAAAGGGTAATTTTAAAAAGAAATATTTGAGTTTTGCAAAACCAAGAAAATTTATTTTAGCAAAGATTAAAGTCTACTTTTCTGTACTACTGCTTTAAATCTTTAAAAGACTTTGCAGCCATTAATAATAAGCAGCAATGACAAAGAGTGTGTCTCCATTCCTGCATCTATGTGTTATCAGTTAAAATCTTATCAGCAGTTGAGGAACATTATTGTGGCTTGACCAGCCTCTTGCTTTCATGCCTCTGCCTCTCTAATGCTACCATGTTCAGCAAAGTAAAACCTGCCTACACTGGAAATCCACTACAGACCTCTGGTTCTGCTTTCTCTTCCACTTTGGGCTGTGATCAACTACCAAGTGAAAACAGAAAGGTATTGGTTGGTTTTATGAAATGTCTATGTAATGTTTTCTAACAAATAATATAATAAATAAATAAATCAATAAACCCTTTTGTCTATGAGAAGAAAATCATCACTGATCCTGATGTATTTACTCGAACCAGGGCTGATTTCCCTACTTTTATTACTAGCAAGACAAAAGTAGCCATAGGGAGCAAGAGGTTCTGGAAGAAACCAGTATATTAATGAAATGCACTTAGCAGAGAGCCTCTTACAATATCTGTTCCCTGTCCTGTGCCATTGCAGAGCTAAAAGTGATTGATAATAACCTTGCAGTTGCTGTACAATTTGCCTACAATTTTTATTCACAGTCATGGCATTGATCTACAGTTAAATGAGATAATTTTTGTGTGCCGTCTTGCCCATCTGCCAGGAGCAATGTACCAATTGTACCTGTAGAATCACAAAAAAAATGAATACCTGCTTGAATCCAGGGCTTAATATAGACATTTTTAGACAGCTACATTATGAAATTGCTCTAAAGAATATTTTTAAGTTTGTAAGAGAAATGTGATGAGGATTATTTAAACCTAGAAATTTCTATCAGTAATACTGCTTTTATCATCAGGGTATTTTATAGCCTCTTTATAGCTTGCTTTCTTCCTTTCACTATATGAATGTTGAAACCCACTTTTTTCTGTTACTTTGTAACTGCAGTATTACTAATATTAAATTCTAAGACATTAGAAGATATTTATGCAACATTTACTAAATTAATCTACTGAAATAAACTAGTTTAAAATGCAGGATCTTTTCTTTCTGCTTTTTTTTTAACCTGAAACATACGTATGATGTATCAAAACTCAAGTTCTTAGGAATTCCACTGGAAAATTCCAGTGAAATCCTACTTTGGACTAGAAACCAAAACTTCAAAGATGCAAGTAAATCTTCCACCCAATTTCTTCCCAAATGTCTCATTTCACCCAACTCCCAAACTTAAAATGAAACTTTTGTGTCACAAAACCACATAGACCACATCCTGCAGAAGTTTGCTAAAACCAGAGAATAGTGAAAACTCACTGGCTTCAAAGACCCCAACACTGCAAGTGTGGCTTCTTACCCCTTCCTGGATGTAGCTCTCACCTGCACTGAAGCCTCTTTTTGCTATGCCAGTGTAAGATGGGGCCTTGGAAGGGAGCCAGTTACTGTGACAGAAGGGTGTGTTTCCCTGTTGCTAACGTGCTGGTTATAGAGATGGCCAAATGGGCAAAGAGGAGTCAGAAGTTGCTGACCCAATAAATTCTGGCTCAGAAGGAGGTATCAGGGATACCCCCAGGTTGCCTTTTAACTCACAGCATTTTGTTTGCATGATTTCAGTCAAGAATGCAGAATTTGGGACTGTAGGAAATGAGTAGTGCCGAAAGGAAAGCTTTTCTGGCAAGCAGAGTTGTTTCATCTACAAACTGTTGCTACCTCACAGATGCTCGCTGATGATTCATGTGAAGTGAATGATAGATTTTAGTCCAGCTCAAGGTAGATCAGAGAATTTTCTCCCAAGAGCTATTGTCACATGGAGTGCCACCTGCTGTTGATTTTCCTAGTTATCCAAGAAGCTGAAAGAAGTGTTGGAGGATGAAGCTAACCTGAAATCTGCATTATTTACATAAGCTTCCAAATGTCACCAAGAACCCAGAAAACATAGATAGGTTTGTTAGTTTTGAAGTGTTCTACACCTAAGTAAAAAAAAAAATATTAAAACANGCTGAAAGAAGTGTTGGAGGATGAAGCTAACCTGAAATCTGCATTATTTACATAAGCTTCCAAATGTCACCAAGAACCCAGAAAACATAGATAGGTTTGTTAGTTTTGAAGTGTTCTACACCTAAAAAAAAAAAAAAAAAAAACTATTAAACCACAGAATTAATAATAGCAAGCTGTACAATCTTTGAAGAATCAAATAGATAGATAAATGAAGAAACAAATCATAGATAAATGGTGCCTTATTATTTGAATTTTGGTAGCACACACAATGTGTTAAACACTGACCTCTTCTGTGGAGAAATATAGTTCCTGCATGAATATTTTTTGGTTTAAGACAAAGGATTTGTTTATCTGAGAGATTATGCAGCTACATTTTATCATTTACTTAATGCCAAAGGTATACTTTGCTGTGGAAAATACTGAGTCCAAGGTCCTGATCTTGCCAACTTGGAGGTTTGTACAATACCATGGTGAATTTTCCATTTACCAAATGGGATTGTTCACCACTGTACACTTCAGTATGTATGAATTTATTGGCAGGGTCAAAGCCTCTAAGGCTCTGCTCCTGTAAACACTTATGCATGCGTGAACTCACACAAGGATGCACACTGATTTTAATAGACTAATTTACTCCAGATGATTACATACTTATTTTGCATTAATCTGTTTCGCACTGAGTCAAGAAGACAGCTATAGCCAGAATCAGCCAAGTGCTTCTAAGAATCTGTGGTGCTTTCATTAAACTCTCAGCAAGCTGTTTCTCCACCAGCTTGAAAAAAGCACTGACAACCTTTTCTTTCTGCAACTCAGCCAGGGTCATTTCAGGTTTGCTGTCTTGTTTCAGCTCAGACAATTTTACTTCTGCCATATGCCTCTTTGCATGATCTACAGCAGCCCTAATCTGCTCATGGTAGGGGACAGCCCTGTCTCTCTGATACTGGAACATTTTTGCACCTGCTCAATGCTGTGCCTCTCTATAGCACTGTACTTCCACAGCCTGTGGTTTTGGTGAAAGATGCAGAAGAGAACAGCTCTGGAGAGAGAAACGTCTTCTCACAGCTGGCTGCAGTGAGTCTTTCTTCACCAAGCCCCATGTTTCTGGCTGGCTGCACTGGGCAATTTCCTGAGGCAGGAAGGACTAACTCCCTCCACTTCAGCCCATCCTCCTCCTCTCCTGCCTGACACCATTTTGCAAATGAGACAAAGGAACTGAGGGAAGAATAGAGATCAGCAGTCTTTTCAGCTAAAAAAAAAGTTCTGCTGCTGCCACTGCTGCCAGTTTGATCAGATAAGCTCTCCTTTTTGCTCCTGGAAGTGAAGCACAAAAGCTGAGCTGGTAGATCTAGGAGACCTGTCTGTGATGCTGCTTACAAACTCCTCTGCAACATGGGGCATGAAAGCTCTACTAATAATCTGACCTGTGACACATACCATTGAGGAGAGGTCTAGTCTGCATGTTTGAAATATTTGCTGCTGGGAAGACTCAGGAAGTTTTTTTCTTGTGCAGGTAATGGGACTGCAAATTTTACCTCTCAAGACTGGCACAAGATTCATATTATAATAATCTCTTTTAAAAACTGTGAGCTTGCTTTGGGTCATCTCAATTCCCATATCCTGAAAGAAAGTATTAACACCAGAAGAAACAGATCCATCTGACCATCTCCATGTTGAGCATGAAGCTTAAGGAAAAATAGTGTTATAGTTTTAATGGCTGGCTTCTGAAATGGAAAGCAAATAAACAGTTAAGCTTGGTTCAAAGACTGAATGAGATAAAACTTCAGGCTGTGGAAATAAAATCTTTTCAAACTTCCCAAAGTAATTCAGTAGACTCAGGAAACCAAAGCAGTCCTATGTGATGAAATTCATGAGAGTTACACAGCTCTTCATCCTCAGAGGAAACTGAAAAGAGCTTTCTTGTCGATAGTTTGAAGCACTGTCCACCAAGCAATTATTTGTTTGCTCAGAGAATCTTCTATCTGGTGTATATCTGTGATCATTGTGGCAAAGCACTCTGAAGATGTATGTGATTACCTTGACAACTCAGCTGTGTCTCTGCCTAGACATGGGACACAGCAAGACTATGCATGCTAACATCTTTAATGCATTGGTCAGCTGCAGCAGTGCTTAAAAACCTACCAATGTCAATGTCTTCTTGGGCTTTGTAAATGCAGTATGGGAATTATTTACTTAATTTTTTTGGTTAGGAAATGCAGGTATTTGTCATTTAGAATGTCTTCTGCAGATAGAATCCTCAAAAAAAAATATTAAACAAGTGGTTTAAAAGGTCTGGTTTAAGACATTGAGACGATATGCAAGGTTCAGGCAATATTTCATTCAGTTAGACATATTCTGAATGAAAACGAATGTGAACTGGGGAGAAGCAACATCCGCTTTCAGGGCTGCATAATGATTAGTGTCATCTGCATAATGGCAGAACAACTGAGGTTTTATCAGGGTGGCATTAGTTTTTAAGACAAATGCATCTTAACATGGCTGAAATTTCATGCTTTCCTTTTGAGCTACTACACTCAACAGCTGTGAGAAAAAAACCTTCAGTGAGATTAATGAAATCCTCATTCTCCTATTTTTAACCCAAGTAAGCCAACCATTATTATAGCTGACATATCATTCTATAATAAAGAAATTGTCCCGTATCAGAAAGAGACAAGCAGTAAAAGAACTATTTGTCAAGCATGCTGTCTGAAGAAGAACAAAATCTGCCTTAAAGTCTAAAAATTACCCAAATATCTAAATGCCTTAAAAACTTTTATTACAGACTTTCCTTGATCTGACAAAAATAAATCACAGGTGTTGGGTGCTGTAAAGTCATGATTATTTTAATTATTCTTGCAAGGCATCAATATTTACTTGATGAACCGTTCACATCAGTCTACCATAGCTGTGGTAAGAACATTGCCACTGGGAGGTGGACTACAAAGAAACTGCCAGCTCAAGACAGATGACTGGGAACATGACTGCACAAGTAAAACAGGCAGTGGCAACCAGTTGGTGAAATTTGTTTTATTTGAACATAGTTTTGTCAGCTTCATCATCAGTGCCAGGGGAGCTCACCAGAAGACAAGGTGGATTCTGATAATGCCATGCACTGAGAACAAAAGCAGGGGATTACCCCAGCAACTAAGACTGAAATCTTTTGGTCGTTCCTGTAAATTTGAAGATTGGTATTCCCCAAGGACTGTGTGAGAATATTAATGGTATCATCAAATACAGGCCTTATATTCACCATGGAATTCACCCATGCCTTTCATTTCAACTGGAATTACCTGCCAGCCCACCAGGGTGGTTTGGGAAGTGGGGCAAGAGGCAGAAGTGAGCACATTGTATTGCACGGTTTCATTTTGATACTGGGGGACCAAATGCCTTTGCAAGTCTCCTCTTGCCTTATTTTTTATTCTCTGCACTGAACTGAGGAAATTCAAAATCTAAACTTCCAACATAGAGAAACAGACCAAAAAGTCCCCTTTTAATAGTTTTGATAAGTACTTGTAATTTGAAGTGAACTGAAATTTCCAATTTGCCAGAAGTTACAGGATGCAAATGTCCTTTCCAATGAGGAAGAATCTAGCTCCTCCCTGGGACTTTTTCAGTATTTCCAACAAGCCAAAAACCCCTGTGATCTGGCCAGGTTTTTAACCACCGGTGTGCAATTTAACACAGCTGTGAGAAAATTCAGAGTGTCAGAGCTTGGAAAATATGTCAGAGAATAAAAACCAAAGAGTGAAGTGAAAAATGAGGCAGAATAGTTTCTTTCTGCTAAAACAGGCTACCTTCTACTGGGCAAGCTGAAATATTTATGTACTTATACCTCTGTGTACATTTATATGTCTATATAAGTGTGAGAAGGCAAAATTCTTGAAGGGTTCCAAATGTTGCAGAAATACCTGTTAGAATAGGAATACATTTTACTAATAATATAACCCATTTTTCTTCTCACCCCTGCTGTTACATTCCCCACTGTGGCCTGGAAACCAGAAAGAAGCCTGATGCTGAATTCAGCCATGACTGAGTAAATCCAGAATAATGCTTCCAAGCTGTAGAGGCAGACTTCAGATTTACACCCAGTTTCTGAGATCCAAATCTGGTCTGAAGTATTTAATTCCTACCAATGCAATGTCCTGCTGCTTTCCTGAGGCTGGTGTCTGCCACGCACAGCATTTTCTGTCATGCTGTAAGAGGAAGCACAGTGTGAGCTCTGCAGCTGGACTAGCAGACTGGTGCTAGGAAGGACAGCACTGCAGCAAGAACTTGAAAACAACTTACTTTAAAAACCTTACCAGCACCTCCCCCTCTCCTTTCTGCAGGGCCACAATTAGAGGAAATGGAGCAGGATACATTCAGACCAACGGCAGCTGGAACAAGGCTGGAAGTGGAACAGGAGTTCAAGGGGACTGAACAAATACTAGGAAGGGAGACCCTTCCAGGGTTACTAATAGACAAACCACATCAAACTCAGGAAATTCCCCTGAGCTGAAAATAGTAAGGGGCTGAGTGTGTATTTGGAGGTAGCAGATTGCTCTGTCCTCACTCTTCTTTGTGTCTCCTTAGAGCAACGGCAAAGAAATACTGAGATGCATTTTGACCTGGAACAGTGTGGCTGTTAATTTTTAGAAACAGAGAAGATCTGAGGACTAATGGGGAGACACCCAGGAGAACAGTGCAGTCAGGGGTGCCTCTTTTGAGGTTTTGAGTCAGGAGTTGCAGGAAATTTTGCTCTTTCATTTGGTTTCAGTTCAAATTTTCCCCACAGAAAATTGCACTTATGTTTGCATCAGCTTCAGCATTCAGATTCCATTCTGTTGAGTATATTCCATCTGCAGTTGGGCAAACCTGCAGATAATTAGCTCTCCATTGTAATTATATTTCCAGTTAATGTCCCATTAAAGATAAATGAGAAGACTTCACATCTTCTGCTTAAGTGGTGATTTCACAAAATGCAACATTGCGTAGCCTTTGAACAAACAAGCACTTCCATTTGTCAAGGTAAGATATATTTGTAATGCAGAAGCAGATCTTAATAATTTACATCTTCAGATGTACACTAGTTTTCTCCCAAGAACTTCAGTGCTCAGTGGGTATCCCATGAGAAGAGCAAAGCCTGCCTTGGGGATAGGGCATCTGACTCGCCATCAAACAACAGGATCCTCTTCTTGCTTCCTTTCATGGTTGCCTTCTCACACCATGAGTACCATGGAAACCAGGATTTTCACAGGTTGCTACTGACTGTGTTTCATTGCCCAATCTGGGAAAACCCAGGCCTAATTTCTGCAGCTGAGCGCTCTCAAGTGAGGCTGCAGTTGATGGGTAGTGCAGGCAGGCAGTGCTGCTAGCAGGGAGGACAGGGTGGTAAAGAGTCAGAATGCATGAAAAGGTGACAGCTGTTGACACCTCCTTGGTTCCTACCCACTTTTTGGAGCTATGTGGAAAAGAGCATATTTCAATTTGCCAGCAAGTAAAATGCAGAAAATAATACCTACATTTCACTGCACAGAGGATTGAATAAAGAAAGTGCTGTTTAAGACAAAGTACTCAGAAAAAAACAAGCTTTAAGATAAAGATGTATCTATAAAACTAAATGTAGTGCTAACACCTTCTACATTACAGCAAAGATGAAAAAAACTGTTTTCTGCTTTGAGATTCTGGGGATCAAACATTCTACATACTTAGCAGGGAGGGGAGAGGGAAGAGATGGAGCTGGGAGGGCATTATGCAGACCTATATTTTGCATTTGATTTATTGCTAACAAAGTTTTTAATTTTTATTTGTAACACTAATAGCTGAAGGCACAAAGCCTGGTGATTTTGTGCTGGCTAATTCAGCACTGTTTCATCCCAGGCAACTCAAGGGTGCCCAATATAATTTTCTGTTCTTTCTTGCTTGTACACACACAAAGCAGGAGAAAAATGTCTGGGAAAAGAGGCTGACAGCTCTGGTTACCCATTGATATAAAAGACCCTTTGGTAGCAAAACCTCATTTTAAAGTCTCTTGAGACATACTCTGTACTATTCTGGGATGGATTTTGGAACAGAAAAAGATCTCATTCAACAATAAATGATTAAATGAGTATTATGAGCAGTGAATGAGTACATGAAAGTTGTTGGATTAAGAACAAAAAGCTTGTGGCTCTGAATTTCTGGAGCAAGCAAAGGATTTTAGTAGAATGTAATAGCAGTACACTCTTGCATGGCTTTTATTGATAGCATAATGCAACTTATTTTGTCTCAATCAGCTGTAGAAAATTTACCTGAAGTGTGGGAACTCACAGTGAATAGTAGCAGTATTTAGTTACCTCCTTAAAACCCTCATGAAATTTCCTTGGAAAGCATTTACCGTGCAAATACAAAAGCCCATCTTTAAAGGTCATCCTGTTGGCTGGATCCCTTTTTTCCCCTTTTGCTACTCCCTCCAAATTGTTAAACCTTAGCCTGTTTAATTATCAGATTTTAACCATGTCCCTGCTCCAGGAAATCATCAAAACCTACTAAGAATATTTTCTTTCTACCTCATCCCAGATACAACTGTGGAATTTGTCATTCTTGTGTTTTTAAATGGGGCAGAAAGGAGTGGAGGAGTGGAGAAATTTTCTGTCAGAGAAGAGCTGGCATGCTGAGGTTGTACCTATTGTTGCACCATTAGACTAAACTCTTGCAAACCCGTATTTCACTGATAAAGTGGGGGACACAGCCATCTAGTGGTACTAAGTGCGCCGACCCAGCCAAGACCCCTGGTGCCGAGCAGCTCCCTCTCTGCAGGCAGGAATCTCCTTGCCTTTGCCGTTTAGTCTTTTGCACTCAGGGTGTCATCAGAATATTTGTTCAGGCTCCTGGATAAACTGTGTGTTGGGCAAAACTCCGACTGGTTCGTCTGCCGCTGATTTCTCCAGGTGCATTCAGTTCTATATGTTATTTGCTTTTATATTTTTTTTTTTGTAGAAATTAATATAGCTAGAATGTGACTTTCTGCTCTGCTTTGTTTTTTACTACCAGATATTCTTGTTCAAGCTCTGAACAAGAATTAGCTAGTTCTGTCCCTACTGTTTGGGTAAAACTGCTTTTTAAATACATTGTTTGAACCATAAGAATGAGCCTACATAGCCACCCCCTTTTTAATCCTTGGGAAAATCCACACTATTGATAAATTGTGATATTCTAGGCACGTACAGAAAGTACCTAGTGAGAGAGAAACCCGTTACAAACTTGAACCTTGATCAAAAAATCTTAATTTCATCAGATATTTCATGTCCCTTTTAGGCAGAGAACTCACAAACCAATGTGACTTTGTTCCTATCTTTGAAACCATATAATCTTGACCCCTTCTTTGGCAAAAATTGTTCATCTGTAGTTTATAGAACCTTATGAGTTCTGCAGGCAAATAATAATTCTCCAAAGTGCTCCCATCCTGTATGTTAATGAGGCTAAATGAGGATCCTCTTTATTGCCCATGGCCTTTCTGAAGCATCTTCTAACTAGATCTTTCCCTTTTCCACACTCCAATGGACTGTGGAAAATGAAGGCTTGATATCTTGCACTGGAATAAGTGCAATGGGGAAAACTGTTAAAATTCCTTACTACAAAATCATAGACCTTTGCCAGTACCCTTAACTATGGGTACACTGTGCCCTTGCAAAAATTACCTTGATGTGCAAGGTAAGTTGGTTTGACAGTAGATCACACATGAAAGCTACCTTGGGATACAAATGAGTAATAATCTAGCAGTAATTGTTTCCTTTCAAGTGGAATAAATCAGTCCTAACTGCCCGCCATAATAATGCAAATTTCCTGAGAGGTGTCAGCAGTTTCCATGCATTTGTTCCCACTATTTGGATTTGTGTTTCCCATCTATTAAGTGGAAGTACCCATTTCTACTTCTAATTATACAGTGGGTGAAATTTTGACTAGCAGCTGTGTAAATCTGACTGACTCTGACCAATAGTTACTCCAGAATGTAGTTACTCTGGCTTATGTGCTTGCAAACCAGAAAATAATTCAGATCTGTGTTTTGGGATGGTCTAAGGCTCTGATTGTGATAGTGTCTACCCTGGTTCTGTATTGATACAGTATGGGAACCAAAACCTGTGATTCTTTCTGATTCACTGGAGTTCAAAATGATCCCTGAAGAAAGTCATGCAGATATAATGAGGGTTGGAGAAAAAATGCATAGGTAGCTCTGAAAATTCAAGTTTCTCTGAAATTCAAGAAGCCTTCTCTATAAATCAGCAGCTATGAATACACTATCACACTTAGACTAATATATCTCTCTGCCCCTCTCATATCTTCCAAAATATTAAAACGCAAAGATTCACTCAGACTGACAGGGGGCTTCCTCGTGAATACAGTGCTATGTGGCTTTCTTACAGAACCTTCATTTGTAGATTGTGGGGATAATTTGTCTTTTTTGTCTGTAAACAGTGAAATGTGTTTGGACTGCAAAATCATTCATGGCACTTTCATTCTACATATAGAACTTATTTTTTCTAGTGGAAGGGTGCATGCAGCAATTAAGCATTTTACAGAGCAATATACCTGTTCAGTTTATGCCAAAGCAAAGATGTATATCTAGAGCTTTGGCTTGGGTTTCTGAAAGCAGCAAAGAGTGCCACTCCAAGCAGTCTTTAAAGACTGCAGTAAAAGTTTTATGATCTGTATCTGCTAGCACCGGTAACTCATAATAAATGTACTCCAAAAGTATAGTGCCATGTCCAGCACTGATTGCTCCTACAAGTCAGTGCTCCTCTTAACTAGGGTAATTTGTAATCATATAACAGCTTGACTTTCTGTCTGGAAAAGCGTAGTTTTGTCAGATTGGTTTATGCCACTACATCTTTCACAGCATTTTCAGAGACCATGACAGCTGTTGGTTTCATATTTACTCCCACATTTTTCCGTATTTTAAACAAATGTTGCTTCTCCTTCTTTACTCTGAATGTTCTAGATGCTGTTGAGGCCTTCTTTCCTTAAGACAAAAAAGAAAAGAAAAGAAAAGAAAAGGAAAGGAAAGGAAAGGAAAGGAAAGGAAAGGAAAGGAAAGGAAAGAAAAGAAAAGAAAAGAAAAGAAAAGAAAAGAAAAGAAAAGAAAAGAAAAGAAAAGAAGGAAAGCAACCAAAATACTAATGTATATTATGGACACATGTATTATATTGCTGTTTTTGTAAACGGATGTAACAGATTTTTTTTTCCCCCCTTTTTTCTTGCTTCCTTTAAGAGCTTCTCTTTCTGCTATTCTGTCTCAGAATAGATTACACTAGTTTTATTCGGTACCTCCAAAGGTTTTGTTCTATTTTGGTTTGGGTTTTTTATTATAAGAATTCTTTTGCTATATTCTTGGCTTGCTGAATAGTTGTGACCAAATTCTGCTGTGTGAAGTATGTGTGGTATATGGACTGCCTTCAATAGTTTTGGTTGTATCTTGTAAAGAAGCAGGAATTTTTGGAGCTTATGCATCATGAATGACAGTTTGGCTTCTGTAACAGGAAAGGTAAAATAGACCAGAAACACTTCAGCCTGAAGAAGAGGTGCTGAGAAATACGAGTAAAAACCTGAATGCAGGTTGAAAATTAATAGAGATGGATTACATCAGCAGCATGAAATCACAAGGTAGAGCAGTAAACCAACAACAAACAAACAAAAACTCAAAGGAAATTTTACACAATGCAGAACTGGACTCTGGAACTTGTTGCCACATGATGTCAATTACAATGAAGTTGTGAATGCTCCATCCCTGGCAGTGTTCAAGGCCAGGTTGGACAGAGCCTCAGGTGACATGGCTTAGTGTGAGGTATCCCTGCCCATGGCAGGGCAGTTGGAACTTGATGATCTTAAGGTCCTTTCCAACCCTAACTGTTCTATGATTCTATGATTCTATGATTCTATGATTCTATGTTAATGACTTCAAAAAGCATTTAGAAACAGTAACAAAAGAAATATTCACAGAAAGACAACTGCTAATTGCCCAAAATTTTGCAGTCAGAGGAGAACACACCTTGGAACTGTGGGAAGGGGATACTAGCATATGCTTAAATCGCAGGGGCAATTGCCATTATTGGAACAGGTTTTGTGTAACTGGAGCTGTAGACAAAGTGTTAGTATTTGTGCAGGTTTTAACCACTTCTGAAGCAGACTAGTGGAGGGAAAACTTGCTTGCAGAAGAGAGCTCTCTCTCACACACATGAATGTAGTGCATAAGCTCTTCAGGTAATCAAGAGAAATTAATTCAAACTGTTCACTCTGAAACTCAGTTTGCTACTGCAGTGTTTTTAGTTTGCGCAACTTCAATAAACTCTGCACTCACATACATACGCAGGATGCTGAAACTTCTGTTCTTACTAATCTGATGCATTTCCAGCCCTTTAGTTCTCACCTTAAGTTTCACATTTTTTTGTATCCTGTTCAGTATAAGACCTCCTATTTCCTGGGAGGAACTGGGCAAACTTAGGCTATCTGACCTTTATGGCTTTCTGCTTTGTCTTCTGAGTTGTTTCTAGGTGATAAGTGAACATAGAGATGTAATGGGCAATGATTAGCCATTGGGGTAAAACTTTTAATTCATGCACATGTTGCTGTTGGTTGGAATTTCCAAATGCTGAGATTTGGGGTTTCCTAGTGGGGGATCTGTTATAACAAATGACTATAGTTGAGATCGTGAGTTTTTAACTTAGTGTTTCTTCTGGCAGTAACAGTACTGAAGACCATGGCTGACATCCTGATTTTTAAACCAGTGGAACAATGACTTCTATACTACTAAACCTTCCTTGTGTCTGAAAGACTGCTGTAAGAGTTCTCTCTTGTATAGGTTAAAAAAGCATCTTATCTCTGTTGGTCATAATTGTTATCTATAATGCCATTAAGAATGTTCAAGTGATATTGGATTTCAGCATATAGTGAAGTGACAATTCAGCTTCTGTAATCTGTTTCGGTTTAAATATTTGCATTCTGCATCTTTAAATTTGTTTGCAAGGTGCCTCAGATAACCATTGTGTTACAATGTGTGGTTTTGCTGATAACTGATGAGATAGATTAGCACAAATCTCAGCTACATTCTTCTCAATGAGGAGAATCTTTCTGTTTTGATACCAAGGCTTGTTTTTAGTTAGTTAAGGCAATACAAAAAAATAATCTCAACATACTAATTTATAATAATGCTTACTAGGATTTGGAAAAAAATTCCTTACTGTGAAGGTGGTGAGGCACTGGCACAGGTTGCCCAGAGCAGCTGTGGCTGCCCCATCCCTCATAGTGTTCAAGGACAAGTTGCATGGGGCTTTGAACCACCTGGTCTAGTCGAAGGTGTCCCTGCCCATGGCAGGAGGGTTGGAACTGGAGGAGCTTTAAGGTCCCTTCAAACCCAAACCATCCTATGATTCTATGATTCTCTGAGTATGAAATAAGGAGCTGACTGCAAAAGAAGAGAATTAATGATCTAAAAAAAAATAAAATCAGGGGTTTTATGTCTCTATTTATGATCCCTGTGTTACCTGAAAGTTAACTATTATGTGAAAGCTTTCTGTGTGATAAGTATGCCCAATAACTTGAACACAAGAAGAATCTGAAAAATGTTTCCAGGCCTTCCAAGACCTTTAATTTGTCATAAATAGTAACGACTGATAGTGAGGATACGACAAGTGACAGCTTTGAAAAATGATTATTTAAGCATGTATTTTCCCTGAGCAAAAGGTGGATGTTTCTTGATAACTACCTGTAAAGCATATGTTCATATTCTTAGGCCAGATTAGCAACAAACACATAGTGCATACAGGCATGTTTGTGCGCAGATGATTGAGAATAGAACTAGAGATGAAAGAAATGCCATGCTGTGCTGGTGAAAAAAAGGCAAAGGTCTTGTAACCTCAGCAAATCCATTCCACAACACACCAGCTAACCATTATCCTAGTTTGAACAGTGCGTTTTTCTGGGTTATTTTAATTCTCAGCTGTGAAGAACTTCTGACATTTTTCATCCCTATTTCTTTTTGCAAAAATTGCTGAGGTTTTTGTAAATTACATCATTGCTTAAACATTTACTTGACCTCAGAGGCTCTTTTGCAATCAAGGAGAGCAGTAGCCAGCATTGTACAGCCTGTGCTATGCAAACATGCATTGAATACTGTAATTCAGTCAACTCCTGCAGGTCAAACTTGCAGTGTTTGTTTTAGAAAATGGAGAAACTACCATAGATTCCTCTAACTGAAAAATGAGGGTCTTTCACTTATGCTACATTGTGTCCCACCCACTGAGGAAAATTTTCTATAGATTTTACAGATTTCACCCTTATCTGTTATTCTTAATAAACTCTCACACATTTTATTTCAATTAAGAGTCATTTTCTTGTTGCTAGCTGATATCTTTTTTTTTTTTTAAAGGGCAGTTTGTCATAAAATGGGGGCTCATGGGGTTTGTTTTTTGCAAACTGTGGGTTGATTCTGAAAAGAGCAGATGCTATTACTGTGTAGCTACTGTCACTTTTACCAACATGATCTTCTTCCTCTGAATAGGATGGGCTTTGTCATTGCTGAGGAAAATACACATTTTATTTTGCATGGAAAATCTATCCTGATTATTTTTTAAAATGCGTACTCTCTGATATAATGATTACAATTGGACTGTAACTACATTCCGGCTACTGTACAGCTTCTCTAACGATATATTTTGACACTTTTAACTGACCCTTATTTACACAAATGAAAAATATGTATTTGGTTGAAAGTATTTATGACATAAATACCTCAGAATTAAAAAGCCCAAACCAGCAACCAACAAGCCAAACACAGAATTATGGAAATGTATGTATCAAGCCTGACTTTCAAGAGGTGCAATATTACATTACTCAATTCCTGCAATGTATTAACATTATAATTAATCACCTCATAATTGTCTGTTCCTATCATGTAACTATACTTGCTATACTATGAATGCTACTGGATAAATGTAATTGAAATGTCAGGCTTTATATGGATTTATAATGAAATGTGTAACGGGACTCATTAAATAAATAATTGATACAGTAAAAATAGTTAATCAGAAAGAAATCTGCATCAACCAAAAGGGATGCATAAATCTCCCTCCAACACCACCCCCTCCCAAAAAAAAAAAAAAAAAAAAAAAAAAA
>NDXB01002283.1:0-12490 GCA_002631895.1 Agapornis roseicollis | reverse complement strand
AAAAAAAAAAAAAAAAAAAAGGAAAAAAAAATAAAGGCTGTTCTTTTATGACATCACATGGATTTCTTATTAACATTCAGAATTAGGAATTAGGCACATAGTGATAGGAAATATGAATTAGGAATCCTTTACTGTATGCATGTATGACAACTCTATCCAGCTTCCACACTGCATCTCAGTCTTTACTTAGGGTAAAACTGTTATTAGATACTTTAGCTTCTATGGTCCTGTAACTATCTTAAAAAAATGCAATTGGACTCTTTTTCTGGGTTTTTTTTGGGCTGTGAACAGAAAACTTACTCTTGGCTGATGCATATTCTGAGATAAGTTTAAAAAAGAGAAGAAAATGATGTGACAGAGATCACATAATTTCATAGGACAGAGAATACACTTTACTAAATTATATTTAAGCATTTTCAATCAGCTTTGCTGTGAACCAAACTGTAATTTGTTCTACAGCAGGGCAAAGAAAGCATAGGGTCCAAATCTTTACATTCTTTTCTTAGATAGGACTGATTGTAATTGCAGTAATAGGCAGACATTCCAGGAAGAAGCTTGTAGAAGTGGTTGCAAAGGGGAAGGTAAAGCAGTGTTACCTGTAGGGTAACTGAAAAGGCCTTCACGTGAGCCATCTTGCCCAGTGTCCAGCAGTGCTGCCTGGCTCTGCTCCATGAGCTCTGTGCAGAACAGCACCTGGGATCTAAAGGGGTGCCCTCAGACTTCCTCATACCTTCTTGCAAGAAGGTATTGTTTGGCTTGAAATATGCAATTGTTTAAAACTTGTGGGAGCTGTTTCTCATCTGCAGGAGCTGTTGATACACTGAGAATTTATTTTACAAAAAGAGGCAGGAGTGCAACAGTGAGAATTAGTGTCTCTGAGAATTCAATAAAACCAGCAAGGCAAAAAGTGACAAAGGAGAATATTAAAATATAAAAGGACAGTGAAAGCAGCCAACAGTGGTCTCTTCCAGGAAATTTAAGATTTTTTTAAAAAATTAAGTTTAAGATTAAACTTTTCCAAACAATGGATTGGTAGAGTCAAGTGAGAGAGAAATTTTACCCACACATGAATTGTAACCCTATAGTGCATATACATATACTTTGCTTGTAGCACTTTGCAGTTTTTAAAGGTATGTTACATCATCACTTGAAGTAATAGTTGATGAATGCCAGCTGAAGGAACAGTCCATTAGTTTCACAGAGACTGATTCTGCTGTCACTGAATAGTTTTCAGTAGCACTCCATAAGGAATTAACTCTCATTAGTACTGAGGAGCATTAGAACCAGACCCACAGCAAATAAAATGCTACTGTTCATAAAAACACTTTGGCTTCTGCGTACGCCTTTAGTTCTGTACATTTTCACTTCAGTAATGTGCAGAAATAAGGATGTGGTTCTACCAAGTTTAATTTGCATTGCTATTGCACATAATAATTCACAACTACTGTTTTCAAATTGAGCATAAATAAACACTAAATGTTATTACGTGGTTGAATGTTAGTTCATGCAGCATAAAACCTGAACTGAGATATTTGCCACAGCTATAAAACTGTGTTATGGTCACTGTCAGAGTTGTTTAGGTATGCTGCCTTGTAAGTACATGAGTTGGGGTTTCTAGCACTGGTTTCATTCAAGCAAGAGTCCTGATGGGTTGAGTTACTTCTGCTGCCTACATTTTGAAGGAGGGCAAAATTGAGAATTATGTCAATTGTGACCTTGAAATTTGTGAAAAAACAGCAAGTATATTCTGAGGGGAGGGGGAACAAATCCTACTCATTCAAGGATACAAGTGGGATAAATGGAAATGTTTAGTCTGCAGAGCACTACCCTTCCACTGTAATGGCAAACATAATTATACAAATTGTTCCAAGAAGAGCAGGATTAATGAAATTTAGTTTAATAAGTATTCAGGTCTGTTGTCCTCTATTGCTCTTCTCCTGATAATAACCAAAACTTTCCTTATGTCACTCCTATCAAATGAAAAAGAGCAGGTCTGGAGCTATGTGTGTGTTGAGTGGCCAACAAATATGCACATGCTGATTTACCCTGCTGACTGCTGCCAAATGGAGTGTATAACAGCTGTGTTCTGCATGCTTTTCTTTCAATAGAGGAACTAATTCAACTCTCGCTTTTGTAACCACATTGAGACTTCTGCCCCTTTTTCAACTCTGACTGAAATTGGCAAAAAACCCTTTAAAATTACTGAAGAAATTGATGGATGGGTAGACGGCATAATGACATAAGCCTTGTTTTCTTAGCAGGCTGAGATGGCATATCTTATTCAGTAATTCAGTGTTGAGTGTAATAGATTTTTTTTCAATCAGGGAAGGAAATTGCATTGATTTCAGTGTTCAGAATCCTCTTGGGATCGTTCAGCTTGTCCCATTCATTGCTTAATGCTTTATTGAAGTGTAAATATATACATTTCAGAAGGCATCCTACACAGGTTTGGGACTAAGGACAGCTTTGATTTAGTACGGCCTGATGACATTAATATCCCTTCTCCTTGAGCTATCTTGCTTAGAAGCATATAATTTTGTTTCCATGTGTTTGGAAAGGAATAAAATCTGGCTGTGCTTTACATCCATATTAGCAAGTCTAAGCACAGAAACAGTATTTCCCTTGCCAAATCAAAAAGGTTATTTTCTTCTTTCAGTGCCTGTTTTATTCATTAGTTTACTTATATGAAACACAGCCAACTTGCAAATGAATTACAAACCTGAAGATTTTTATTAACAAGATAGTGGCCACATATGTATATGAGATCTTAATTAAATTTCTCATTATATGGGGTTTTGTTGTTGTTGTTTGGGTTTGGTTCTTTTTACTTTTGATGCCTAGATCTGTAAATACTTTTCTAAGTTACTCATTCCTAAAAAGTAGCGGGGGTACTTGTAGGTAAATTAGTCTATGAGAAACTCTGTTCTGGTGTGGCTAGTCAGCTGAAGCTGCAGAGTGGTCTGCTGTGAGGGTCTCTGCCTTTGTGGGAAAAGACAACTGCTTTTGGGAGGGTTTGTCCTCAGTATTGCCTGAAGTTGGTCTAGGCGGATGTAAATAAATATGCTTCAGAACTTTTAATTTTAACGTCAAGCCACTTTCAAGCCTGTATCTTTGTTATGTCACCTTCAAATTAAGAAGAAATGGGAGGTTTGTTCTAGGAAATACCGTAGTATCACAACAGTCTCCTAGCTGCAGAGGCTTATCTCTTCGGGTAATGAAACATAACAGCAAGGGGTTTAGCAGTAGCAGTCATTTTTTTCTTCTTAGTAGCTGGTGCAGCACTATGTTTTTGACTTTCAGCCTGGGAACAGAGCTGATAACAGGAATGTTTTTAGTTACTGCTCAAATGTTTAGTCTGAGCAAGGACTTTATGAGTCTCATACTCTGCCAGGGAGGAGGGTAGGACAGGAGGAAGCAGGGGCAGGACACCTGACTCAAACTGACCGAAGAGGTATTCCATACCACAGCATGTCATGCCCAGGATGTAACAGAGAGTTACCCGGAAGGGCTAGTGCTCTGGGGGGGTTGGAGGAGATATTCGGTTGCTGCTTGGTCGGGCAGGGTGCGGTGAGTTATTAAATATTAAATACAGCAGGATGCTGTATTCTCTTCTCTTGTTATTTCCTTTATCGTTATTATTATTGGTGGTAGCAGCAGTGATTTGTGTTATACATTAGTTACTAAAGTGTTCTTATCTCAACCTGTGGGAGTTGCATTCTTTTGATTCTCCTCCCCATCCCTCCGGGGGCAGGGGGAGGACAAGAAAAGGGGGGTTGAGTGAGTGAAGGAGTTGCGTGGCTGGATTTAAACTACTACAGGGAGCAAATCTGCAATAGGGATGGTAGATGCTCCACGTGGCAAGTGGACTGCTTTTCTCTTGATACAGTCAGACAATCTTATCTGCCCACTTTTACACCATCAGTGATCACACTTTTTAACCATTTTAATAAACCTTACAGTTGCTTGTGCACAACTAGTAGAGAGCAGACAACAGATTATCCTGTTTGCCCACAGACACTGATGTACAAGTATTGTTCAAAAACTAAAACAGGAATTCTTCAGCTAAGATTCTCATAAAATGCTCAGCTCAGTTTCATTCTTGATCTGCCAGGTATTCTTCAAGAGCTTAGATAAGTCTTTTAAGACATGAAAATAAGAGAAGTGAGGAGAACACTGCTTTCTTTGCCTTTTGCTTTTGAGGTTGTCTGCATGAATTGTACATTTTTTATAGGGCAAGGGCAGAGTCTTCCATTTCCTTAAAGTTGTTTTTTGCTAATTGTTCAGGTCTAACAAATCAGGCACTCGGCAATTGTGAGGCAGAAGAGGATGAGGAAGAAGAGCACAGCTACAACTATGTTGATGAAAACATAATTGAAAACATAAGTAAAGTATTTCAAGACTCCACCATTAGAAATAAGCATGCAGTCTCTGAAGGAAGAAGGTGAGTGTGACCTGTGATCACTTATGGATGCAAACAACTGTGGGCAGAATGATTTTTCAGGATGGCCAGTAACCTTGACTCCCCAAAGCAAGGGAGGATTTCCCCTGGGAGTTGACATTGTTACCCCGAATATCCTGTAAATAATGCAGAAAGGGCAACTCTGAGCTGCTGCTGTGACCGCTGTCACTTTTAGCGATGCCACCTTTGTCAAATTGGTACCTGTCATCATTCTGGTGATAGAGGTGCACAGGCAAGGTCAGGTTTGCAGATAGTGACAAAAACTTAGTTAGGCCAAAAGTAGTCCTTAAAAAACCCAGAGAAAGGCTTTATACCTGAAAGCCTGTGCAATTTTTCCAAATTGTGCCAGTTTGCTGTAACAAATTATAGTACTATAAATGCAATCCTTTCCCTCTTTTGAGAAGTTGATGCCTTGTTGTGCATGACTAAGGCTTGTCTCTTAAAAAGCTTTCAGGATTTATCTGTATTTTCACTAAAGCCTTGAGGCTTTAACTGCTCTGTCAGTCTGCAGAAAATTAAAGTGCCAGTGAACAGGGTCTTTGCTTCTCAAAAGCTCCAAGCATCATTTCCAGCTAAACATAGATTTGACTTTTTTCTGAGATGTGAGTGAAACTGCGTAGTCCCGCCTCTTTTCACTTATAGCTGGACCTTCTACGAACTTTGCTTGATTTGGCTGAATTGCTGAAAACCCAGCAAAACTTAATGTTTCAGAGATTTTAAAATTTGCTTTATTTTAAAGTGGTGGTTTATTTCAAAATATACCTTATATTTATCTTAAAATGGCATGCAATGTTTCTATTCTATTTAAGCAATGTGCTGAATCTGAAACAAGCTGTTATTTTTTTCTGAAATGCTCAAACCCCTCAGAAATATTACATCCAGGGTAGTGTGTGATATCTGTGTGGCCATCTCTTCCCCTACTCACAGCCACAGAAATTCCAACTTACAGGAATGACTGAAAAATGAAACAAAGCAGGGCATTTCACATAATCCATTGCTTTCTCAGTCCACATGTCACTGGGATGGGGACTTGCTCTACTGCGTAAAGTCAAGAAAGAGAGAATGAAACCCTCTTTTGATTAAAATAGTCCTTTTGACTATAGGCATTCAGGGAAAAGCACAGTTTCAAAAAGCTATGCCGGCCTAAGGGATCAGCATCTAATTATACTGCTTACTGTTGTGGCATCAGCTCCTTTAAGTCTTTATCCACCTGCCCTTTAAAATCCCTATCAATAGAGGCGAGGTTTCACTGTATTGGTTGTCTTCTTTAAGGGCTCTATCAAAATATGAAAGAAAGGACATTTGCTGCCTTGAGGGAGATCACTATCTGGTTTGGATTGTGAAGCAGTCCCATAAATTATCACCTTTGGTGCATGACAGAAGTATCCACTCTCTGAAATCATTAGCTAGCCAAGGAACACATAGCTCCTCCAGCCTGCTAGTCTCCCCCTGACCATCAGAAATCCTCCACTATGGCTTTTATCTAGCAGTTTAAATTTCTATCAAGCTACCACACTTGCATTTGTGAGCATTTTGCAAAAATATATATTTGATGTGGGCATATGAAATTAACCTTTAATGTGGGCAAACCCCTATAAATTATCTAGCCAAGCAAAATGATCTATGAAACTTAAAAAATTGGGTTTTGAGCATATATGCTCCACAACTGGCTAAAGGGACTATTAAAAAATAACCAAATTAACTCTTTTAGGCTTACTTATAAGCAAGCAATGCACAAAAATGTGTTGTGTCTTGCACCTGTGCTAAATGCCTAACATCTGATCATGTTACTTATACCTCAAAAATTCACCAGTAAACCATTTCCCACCCATGGTTCCTCCCTTCCTCCAGACATCTATGCTATTTATGAATATCCACTTTTAATTATTTGATACACATGATCTATAAAAATCAAAACTGTTGATTCAAATTGCTTTTAAATAGAGTCATTAGGGGAGAAGATAGTTTTAATGAAATGCAGTAAACTTCAACAGTCAGGTGTTCTTTGAGAAAATCAGTATTATTTGTAGTGTTTCACCAGTGCCCCCAAAAAATCAATCCACAATCAGCACCAAAGCAGGCCATGGTGATGCTAGTAATGGCTAGTCCTCATCCTAAGCAGAAGGGAGAAATAAAGAACAGAGATTGCCTCAGGTCATTGCTATGTTAATTTTGATAGAATAAATGTGCTCAAGGGTCAGTGATGTTAACATGACCTCATCACTGCAGAACAACAAGCAATTAAACCAGGGACTTCACTACAGATGCCTGAGCTTGCTATAGCAACAACCACCATTAACATATTTTAGCCTTTCATTAAAGATTCAAGAGAAAGTAAGGAAAAAACACAACCCTCTGAAAGCATTTAAATGGTGTAGCTTTCTTTATAACAACTGAAGTTTATTCCCTTTTATTGCCAAGAGTTGTTGAGGAGGAGGATGATTTTTTTTTTTCTTATGAGGAATGCCCTCAGTTTTGCAGTCTTTTAGAAGGCATTAAAGATGTCAGCAGTGTTTTTGCTTGGGTGTGAGGAAAATGGGAGAGAGAAGGTTCATTGCAATGAACTGGAATAGCTCTGGTGCTGCTATAATGTCTCAGCACATGTTCCTGCAAACAAAAATGAGATGGAGGCATGCAGCAGAAGTAACAGCAACAAAAAAGCAAAGCAAAACTGGAGAAGGCAGCTTCTGTCTCCAATGCTTATAGCTCCTTGTAACCTCATGAATGAAAAAAGGCAGAAACAGCATGGTCTAGCCACCTGGAGAGCTGAAAACAAGTACTGGTGTTTCAGGGCACTGCTTTCTGGACTTGAACTTCACACAAATACTGGGAAAAGAACAGTCTCACCTTACTAAGCCTGGATGGTTTATTAAAGAGGAGCAAAAAAAGAAAAAGTAGAAAAGAGAGAGAAATGCAGAAGGGAAAGAAAAGCCTTTGCAGCTGTGTTTCCTTTTGTTGTGAACTCAATAGCTGAGCTGGTTTTGTTTGGACAAAGCAGTTTTTTCTATTTTCAATGTGTACCATTGTTTTTAAATAATTGCATGAAACAGATTGAGGTACGACCATTTTATTTTTATTTTAATCTTGGTTGTGCTAGATGTAGGTTCCTGCGTAACTGAAAGCTAGAGGGAGCTTTGATAACAAATGAAAGCCAACCTTTCTAACACCACCTCATCTTCATTAGTCCTTTTGTACTGTTTTTCCAAGACATTTCTCTGGAGCTTTCATACCATTGACCCTTTAAGCTGGCTGTTTCTTTCATAGTTCTGCTTGTCTCTAACTGAAAGGCTGAGACAAACTTTGTAGCCTTGGAGATATTGGAGCGAGAAACCCAAGTCCACAACTGGAGTTGTATGTTCTCAGCACTTTTGAATGTCCCCCTCCTCTTAAGTAGTTTTCAATGCAGATTTGAAGTATTACCTACTTTGCTAATTTTCATTGTTAGGTCATTTTTCTACTGCTTGGTGTCTGCACTTTACACAGTGCAAACTGAAGCTTTTTTCCTCAATCAATGGTGATTACAGAGGAAAGAAGGAGCCAAAAGGGAGCAAATAAATAGTGTGCTACTCTGGGAGCTGCAATTTGATTCTTAGCTTTGACATAGGCAGGTCTTCAAGAAGCCTGTCTCAAAGCAGTTATAGGTTCAGAGACCCTAAGGGCAGGGAAGACTACCAGCTTACCATAATTATCTGGATGTTCCTCCTAGATACACAGGTCTTGCCATTACCCTAGAGGTCAGGTTAAAACACGCATTTTTGCAATGTGGCGGAGCTGGGAACAGAGCCCACTGGTGAAGTCTCAGCATGCTAGCATATTACCATTAAATATTAATTAAGCTATTAATTAACTTCTTTCCAGGCCTGCATTCCTTATCCCAGCCCCAGGGCACACTCATTGGAAGCCTCCCTCCAAGAGGGGACTGTTCCTTTTTCCCTGTTTGCCAGACCAGCAATACCACATAGGCATCATGGACATAGTGATACTGGAGAAACACCACAAAAACTTTTTGCTGGAATCACAGCTTGCACTGACTCAATGAGCTCTTTCACCTTGTATAGGTCAAATATTTCCCTAAACTGCGTAAGACATACTAGTAAAAGAGAAATTTACTGGTATATGTTTCACACACTTAGACAAAGTTGCTGGCATACCTGTGGTGAAGTCATACGTTAGCTTTATTCTTGCTGTAGTCTTGGGAATGCTGGTATAATTGTACTGACAAACCATTTTACAGCACAGACAAGCCCTTACTAGCAGCCAGTTGACTCAAGAGCTCATTCACCTGCATTCTCTGTGTAATTTTTAAATCAAAATGTAAAGATTTCCTGTTTCACCCTGTCCTTTTGTTTGTTTTCAGAGACATCTGAAGTAAAATAATTCTGAAATTAACTGGAAACAGAAAAGAAGCTGTGTCCTTTACACATTAAGATCAACCTCAACTGAAAGAAAAAAGCTGTTCATGATTGTCCTTCTTGTCTCATGAAGAGCATACGAGGCTGTAATTTGACTATAATAATCCCCTGAGAAACTAAACTGCTTACTTGTCCTAAATAAGAAGTCAAACCAGATAATGTCTCATGACCTTCTGAAGGGATAAAGTTCCTCTGTACATATTTATTCATGAATTCAGATAATGATGCCAAGTCCAATCTTTCATTCTTATTGTACCTGAAAATCCAGGCGATTTTCTGAACCACTGCAGGGCATATGCAAAATGAACATCCCTTACTGAAACAGCTGCCTTCTTGTTTCCTTTGTTTTTTGTAGAAAGGAATATTTGAAAGGAGAATGAAGGTTGTCTAAAGTGAATGTCTATTTCTTTGGGAAGTCTCATATGTTTCAGTTTAAGGCTCAGAATTGGAAACAGACAAATTCTGCCACTCTTTCAGATAATGAGCAATGCTTTATTGCAGAGGTAGTATTGTTACTCAACAAGTAATTCACTGTAAAGCAATGCCATGCCTACCAGCAGGAAGTGTTATTCAGAAGGCCTACAAATGCCATCTCCATAAGCCCTTGCACAGCTTAAATTATCTAGAATCACACTAGATCTGTTTGTTTTGCTGTTATGTTCAGCAATTTTCTGAAAATGCAGGACAGAATCTGGAGCTGAAAGAGTAGTATTTGTGCTAATATTAGAGCTTCTGTATTTCTATCTGGGATCACTATGTGCAGTCACACAAGCTGCACAGATAGAATGTGCTTAACACCTTTGGGTGGCACAGGACTTAGGGTTCATATTCTGGCAGAGCCAGTTTGATACCCATCATTTACAGCACATAAGAATAAGATCTAGGCAGCACATACATAGTGAGTGATGTGTTTCAAGAGTAGTTAGATCTAGAGCAAGTACATATCCCTCTGGCAATACTTTGACTCAGAGGAAACTATTGAAAACAGATGTGTAAATACACAGTTGATGTGCCAAAAGTTTCCAGACTCAACAGCAGCTTGATCAGAGTAGCATATCCAGAAGTCCCAGACAGAGAGCTGGAGAAAGGGAAAGTATTTAGAAAGCCTAGACACACCACATTTTTAGTCCTACTGAGGAGTTAAGAAGCAAATGTTCACAAAAATGCCTTAATATACTTTAAAGTCTTTTCAAGCAGACAGTACAGTATCTTCAGATTTGCCTATTAAAATTCTACTGAATAATTTTCACTAATTAATTTAGAATTTCTCAATATTGTCTCAGATTAATTTATTCAAGATAAATATTCATCCTCATTAAAATCAGTTACAATTTAAGTATTATAAATATCACACGGAGTGCTTTGATTCCATGCATATGTAGCATACAGCGTTTTGCATATCAGTAGTTAATATGGAGGCTTGCAGGTGTGTAGAAAACTTGTAGCTGACACATCACTTCTGGTTATTTGAAATGCATTTTAAGCTTTTTTCACTAAAATCTGCATTTCTCTTTATAACAGCTGAAAACAGCCCTGTTTGTTAAGCCAGCAAATGCAGTCTGGTATGTGAATAAAAATGTGTTGTGTATTTTATTTACTTTTTTGTCTACTGAATGTTATGTTGTCCTTTTTTGGATGGCTGAAAAATATGATAGGTTACTACCACAATTTTCCTTCACTAAAGTGCCAGAAGCCTGACTTCTACAGCTAGAAAGGAGAGGAAAGACTTCTGGGCTGCACTGGCAGAACAGTGCCGTTGGCTTGAGGGATATGACTCCTTCCCTCTGCTCAGTACTGAAAAGGCCACATCTGCACTTCTGTACCCAGTTTTGGGACCCCCAGTACAAATGTGGACATACTGGAGTGAGTCACAGAATCACAGAATCACAGAATCACAGAATCCTAAGGGCTGGAAGGGACCTTGAAAGATCATCTAGTCTAACCCCCCTGCCAGAGCAGGATAACCTAGAATACATCACACAGGAACTTGTCCAGGCGGGCCTTGTGATGTGCGGTTAGACTCCACAACTCGTTAAAGTTGTAAAGTAGGTATGCTTTTTATTCAGCGCTGAGGTGCATGGGAATAACTCCTTCAAAGCATGCACACCTCAGTGTTGTTTCCCTCTACGTTTATTCTCTAAAGTTATACATATTCATAAGGTTACACGATACTCTTATACAAATTCATTATCTATCCCCGCTTCCTATTATAATGAACTAGAAGGTCCTTTGGGCCTGCACAGTGCCCATTCTGGTCATGGGCAGTGGTCTCGAGATGAAGTAAATGAGTCTTCCTCCTCTGAATAGGGGTCTTCAAGATGAAGTAAATGAGTCTTCCTCTTCTTAAACTTTTCACCATTTAGTCTTTACGCATACCCTCAGGTGTCCAGGCCAAAGACCACCTGCTTCTCCCCCTTATCAACAGGACCAGGTGTCTGCTTCTTTTCCTTATCAATAGGGCCAGGTGCCTGCTTTTCCCCTCATCAGTAGTAGGTGTGATATGTATTCACAACAGACAATGTGAGTCTTCCTCTTCCTTTTTCCCACCTTCTAGTCTTCACACATGCCCTCAGGGTTGGTTGCTGTCTGCTAATCCTCTCATCAATAATAGGCATGATAGGTACTTACAATAGACAAGACTTCTGTTTAAGCAAGCGGAATTTCTCTAACCCCCTTGTACAACCCCTCTGTACTACCCCTGTATCACTTGAATATCTCCAACGTAGGAGACTCCGCAACCCCCCTGGGCAACCTGTTCCAGTGCTCTGTCACTCTTACAAAGTCCAACAAAGGGCAGTGAGAACTTGGAGCATCTGAAATACAAGGGGATACTGAGAGAGCCTAGAAAAAACAAGGTGCTCATTAGTTGTTCTAGGTGTTAGGATGGGTGTCAATAGTATGGAATGCAGTTACTTTCACAACAGTTACTTTCCCAATAGATCTTTACCCTCTTTCAGACATTCTATCAAAGTATGCAGGATCCAGTCTGTGAACAAACCCAAGATTTATAATCCATTTTTATAATTTCTTCCCTTTCAAATGCTTAAAAAAGGCAATCTCTCTTTGCTGTTGTGGTTTAAGTCCAACTATGCAGCCACTTGCTCAGTCCTCTATCCCGCCCAGTGGGATGGAGAGGAGAATCAGAAGAAAGGTAAAAGTCCATGAGATAAGAACAATTTAATAGTTGAAATAAAATTAGAATGTAATAATTCAATATCAACAACAATAATAATAGGAAATAAAACAGAGAGGAAGGAATAAACCCTGCCCCCCAAAAAAAACTTCACATGAGGCACAAATGCTCACCACCTGCTGACCAATGCCCAACCTGACCTGAGCAGTGATCCAATCCCTTTTAGGTAAATCCCCTGTTTATATACTTGGCATGAAATGCTTCGATATGGAATATCCCTATGGCCAGTTTGGGTCAGGTATCCTGCCTCTGCTTCCTCCTGGCCTCTCTTCTCTCTCTGCCCCTCCTCACTGGCAGAACATGAGAGGTTGAAAAGTCTTTGATCAGAGTAAGTGCTACTTAGCAACAACCAAAACACTGGTGTTATCAGTGATATAAATGATTTTATCCAAACAGGATCTTAAATAAAATAACAAATTTATTAAG